>SNQJ01S0059443.1:52484-83746 GCA_010110895.2 Picea sitchensis
CTGGTGTTGTTTTTCTGATAAGTGTTATATCTTGCATCTTGAATTTAAATATCTTGGAATGTATGCTCATAGTTTAAACACTTATAAATGGTTTCTGTGTAGAAATGTCTGCATGGTGTTTTGATCAGAATGGTGGTTGCATGCTTATGTTGGAATGACCACATTCGGTTTATTTACATATAGATATATGTATTTGAACGAATCCAGTTTTTAAGTCTGTTCTTGGGAGGTTGTTTCCCTTATTTGTCTCTCATGCTGCCCTGGATAGAATTCCTCACAGGGACACCCTTTCAGGATTGTTCCCTTACATTCCAGAACCGAGGTAAGTTCCCTGAAAGGACTACCGCCTTGGTAAAATCCTGAATTTCTTTTTATCTATCACAGATACTAAATAGTTCAGGGATTTAAGAAGACCTCTGAGTCTGGTCATAAAACCTGGTTGAAATCTGCCCAGGAACCCGATGAAGGACTTTAAGGCCTAAGTTTTAAAACCCTGCACGAGAGAGAGTGGATCTCTTAGAGCTTAGTATCTCAGTGTTTCGGCAACCGGGAAACCCAATGGTCAGTTTTCTTGCATTCGCCAGACGCAAAATCCGAACTTGTGAAACCCCAAAATGAGTATAGCGTGATTAGTTGTGATGTTAAGGCATTTCGGTACCCGGGACACCTAAGGGTAAGTTCCCTTGTACTCACCTGTCCCAAAATCCCGATTAGCGAAACCTCGAAATGATCTAGCATGGATGAGTTGTGATGTTTCGTAGGTTCGGTACACAGGATACCTTTCCTCTTACTAAATGCATGAATGAGATCCTTTTGAAGGATCTAAGGTCTGTTACGACCATTAAATTGGATGAAGGAACGCAGGCATTAATGCCTCGACCCCTTTTTATCCTTCATAAGTAGTGAAGAAATCGAGATCGTCGATTCCAAGACCCATGGGAGTACCTGGACCATCCAGTTGTAGAGTACATGTGGTGACCGATAAGCGTTTCGGCCTTTCGGCACCCAGAAGATCAGAGGGTAAGAACCCTTGTCCTCACGACTTGCGAAATTCTGACATATGAAATCCCAAAATGCTAGAGTGTGGGTAAGTTATGAGTTTTTAGTGTTTCGGCACCCGGGGTACCTAAGTGTGAGTTCCCTTGCACTCTCAAGTCCCGAAATCCTGACATGCGAAATCCCGAAATAATAACGTATGGCTAAATCCCGATATTTCGGTGTTATGGCATCCGAAATATCCAAGGGAGAGATCCCTTGTACTCGCAAGTCCCGAAATCCCGACTTGCGATATCCCGAAGTATAGAGAGTGGAAAAGTTATCATATTTCGGCACCCGGGGTACCTAAGTGCGGGCCCCATGCGTTCGCCAGTCCCAAAACCCCCGACTCGTGAAATCCTGATGGAGGAAATCCCAAAATAGGGAAGCATGTTAGAGCTTGGTGTTTCGGAGTTTCGGCTCCCAGGAAACCCAGGTGCAAGACCTCTTAAAGTGAAATCCTGATGGAGTAAACCACGAAAAGTGGAGTGCCATATTTTAAATCCAAGGAAATTTTTAGTTATGAAAAACTATTGATCCCCTTCGGATTTTGGCACTTCGAGAGACAAGAGAGTATGGGATTGCATGCAGCGCAATTTTCCGAATCGCGAAAGACAGAAGTACCTCTTAGGTAAGGCCTGTGGTCATGACCCATGATCACATGGGTAAGGATAAGGGATGGTAGGAACTACATCAGGCCCCATAGGAATTCGGGGAATTCTGTTCCTCGGTGAAAAGAAGGAAAAATCCAAAAAATCGGAGTTCTTGTAGTGGGTGTGTTACAAGGAGGCGCATAGACATGCCCCCTTTCAACACAAAGAAATTTGAAATAAAAGTCAGAGAATCAATCTCTAAAATTAAGGGAAGGGGTTTGTCAAGGAGTGAAAACAATTTAAATAAGATACATCCTTTACTCTTAGAACAGTGGTTGGGGAAGGGAGATAGGATAAAAAAAAATTAAAAATCACGAAAGGTAATCCATCCAATTATTCTAAACTAACCAAATCACGCAAACTTTCCAAACTGATATCAGAAATCCATTACAATACCATACACATATCACTCTATGTACAAATTTCTATCTAATTTTACAACTGCAAATTTTAAAGGTGTACTGAACCGAAGGAGAAGAATCTAAAGTGGTTGTCTCACGCTTGTGCTCTGTCCAGCTCCCAGTTGCTAACCGTTGAGACCTCACCGGTACCTCTCAGCCAACGCTAGGGGTACTCTTCTTCCCCCTGAGCCCCTCGAGCCACAAAGGGGCCACACACATAAACTAGAGAATAAGCTTTCTCCCAGATCACCTCACAAGGTCAAGCTATCACTCTCTATTCAAGCTAGGTATCCCAACTCCCACAAGAAAAATCAGTCAAGAGAAAAAATCTAGCAGCATAACCTTACGCATACTAGTTGTGATCCATTCCTCTCCTCAACCATTTCCTTTATAGAAATGTTTCTTAGTGATAGATTCCATTTTCTCATTTAATTTTCTTATTTAATAATTTAATTAGGAATTATTTCCCCCATCCACTTTTCACTTGTTCCCCTAGTTGTACTAATAAATCCATAATTTAATTAATTTAAAAGTCAATTTCCCTCACCCCTCTTAAAAACACTCCTAGAATCACTCCTAGATGTCCCTTTATTTCCTCTATTTCCCATTATGATTGATTCCTTTCTAAAACAGAGTTGAGTTGAGATAGGAAACATTTCCTAGTTAGACTAGACTCTAGATTCCCTTCCAAGCATATGCATTCTTTTATGCCTTATTCCCTTCTTAAATTTAATTTCTAATTTGGTATTTTATGCACACAGGTGTATTGAATTACTCTTTAGATTTATTTTAATTTCATTAATTTCCTAGATTGAATTAATTCACCCCTCATTAGCTATTTGATAATATTTTTTTTTCCTCCTAGTAACCTAGGCTTGGGCTTAGTTAGATTTTATTTTTAAGGAAAAATCTTAGACCATTAGAGACTATGATTAATAAACTCAGTCTATAATTAATTAATCAATTAATTGATTTAGCCATGTTCAGGATTTTAGAAGGTTCAACATTGAATCAGTTTTATAGGCCACCTATATTCCTTGACTCGCATATGTTTAAAATCACGACGTGCCCTTCAAGATGCACCACATTCTTCAAGGGTGCCACTCGCCTTTATTCATGTTTCATTTATGTGATGTGTCGTTCAAGACATACTAGGTGCTCCAAGGGTGCCACTCTCCTTTTGACTTATTTTGGTAGTTCTCCAATCCTTGGAGTCAATACTCCATCACGCGACGTTGTGGGAGACTAAGGGCCTCTAAGGAATAAGGACCTTGCCTTATTATGTGCCCCCTAGAATATTTGTGAGCGACTGTCTCAATCTGCCCTCATGACATCATGGATCTCTCAAACTAGGTAATCGTTAACCTACAGTTCAAGCCACAAAGGGAGTTGTTATGAACATAAATATACATATAAAATAGATATTAATAACATAATAATTAAATGATAATTAATAAATAATAATTATTAATAATGAAAGAACATGTCTCAAGGGACATGACTATTGGTTAAGGGCACCCCTACATGGGTATATAAATGAGCCTTCATTCTCAATTGTATCTCATCTTATCTATTCATATTTTATACATTTATACATTATTCCTACATGGATTATTGTGTTATATTCCAAGTATTTTGGATAATTCTTGTGTGAGTAAAATCTGTTCGTCTCATTTGGTATCAGAGCTTCGTTTATGATCCTTTCCATTGGCTTAACTTATTCATACTTTGTCTAAGTCGGATTTTAGCTAAACCCTATCTTATCAGATTTTTTTTTATTGTCTAGTCATTGACCATAACTGGCCTTTGGCCATTCAACTTTCAGATTCCATTGAAAAAAAAATGAGGTGATTCTGCTGTAACTTTTGAAGTCCACTGAAGACCATTATGCTGCTATTTATAAAGATGGAGAAATTAATTGCACTACGAATTTTTGAAAATTTAAGTCCATACATTGATTTTTTCGTTAAGATAAGCTGCTCAAAATCTGGTATTACATAGGAGAACGACACCAAAAAAAAAAAAAACATAATTGTTGTGAATCAAGTGCTAGGGTCAGAGGACAACGCCAAAATTGTGTGAAAAGGCTACCTGGAAACAATTGGTGCATATACAGGTCTATATATCTTACGAGACTGTGACAATATATCATTTAGAAACTATAGGGAAAATCACAAGTCTGACTGAAGTTATAAAGTGTATACATTCTGATAAGAATTTGGAAGAGTCAGAAATTTTGTTCTCAGTTTATAAAACTCAAAAGTGAATAAGGGATTGTGACCTCTTCAAACATCACCGCAGGGTACCTTCGTGTTGTTGGGAAGACACTTAGAGATTGAAATCTAAAATCACTACCAACATTTCTATCATTGGATGGACCATATGATTATGTGCATTTACTGCCACACTAATTAAAAAAAAGTTCAAGTGAAGTAGTTGTGCTCAGGTATGCCGCTGTTGACACCAATAAGATCCAAAAAAAAAAATCTTCGTGACTAATTGAAGCTATAATAATTCAAAATTGTCCAGTCTACTTGTTGAATAAATCTAGATCGTGTGGAATGGTAATTGTTTCTGGGAGCAGCTGTAATTCTGAATATATCTGAAACATAACACTGGATTACAGTTCAAAATATTCGGTGAATATATAGAGTGCAAGAAAGCTAGCCGCCATTTAGCATTAAATAGCCACCCTTCAACTATACAATTTCGCAGTAGCCACCGTACAAACAACCATCATCTTCTGTTATTTCTGTTATACACATCATCATTCAACCACTATCCGTACCAACCACCATATGCTAAATTTTTCAATAGTTGTATCTGTCTTTTCAAATCCACCATTTTCAGCCATTTGATTCTATTCCTACCTAAAACCACCATTGAATACAATTGCAGAAACAATAATAAAATAAAAAATATTTATTGTGTTTTTGTGGGAAGAGGGGATTGGGGGGTAACATCTTAGTCAAACCAAGAGTCACAACCCAATTAAAAGTCATCGCTGCCAAGTAGGGTAAAAAGAGACCCATCATTAAATCTTTTAATAAGTGAAGATTAAAGCACTTTGGGTAAAGTCACGATAACAAGTTTATTTATAGTGCTTTATTTGGAGGAAAAGGATTTATTAAAGTATACTTTTTAAAAGGGAAAAGGTGACAAAGTGAATATATTATATTATAAAAGTGAGTTATATATTAAGTTTCAAATATTAAAGGGTATTGGAATCACTTTTTCATTTTATATCAAGGAGAGGAGAAATAAAAACTAAGTCACATAAAAACAAAAAATACCATTCAAGGAGAAAAAAAAAGTGGAATTATTAAGAATTTATAAGAGGAGAGGTGAGTTTTAAAATATATATATATATATATATATATATATGGGTGAAGAAGTAAAGTATATCAAGTAAAAAAAATAAAAAAATTAGTATTTAAGTTTGGATTATTAAATTCTTAAGGGACATGAGAAAAAGTAAAAATCATCCATGTTAAAGAAAAGTAAATTGGAGATAAAGTAAAAAGTAATCAAAGTTTCAATTATAATAAAAATTTAAAGAAAATATTTATTATATTTTCATGTCAGAGCTTATTATTACTGAGTGGGATCAAGAGTTATTAAAAGGGTGATTGAAAAAAATAATCCAAAGTTCAATTTAAGTTATAAAAGGGACAATTCAAAAATGGAAGGAGGAAGATTCCCTCGTACTTATAAAAAATATGCGGATCTCTTATTAAAATTTAATGAGATTGTTCAAGGAAATAATATCAACATCGTTATTTGCCCGACCGCTAGGAAAAATCACATTAACGTTGACCTGACAAACCAATTAATGGTTTTAGAACCAAATATAATTGAAAATGACAGGTGTCTTTCGAATGAGAAATATGAAATTAAGAACCTACAACTATATATTGGTGATTACAAATTCATAGGTTAATCCAATGTGGTATCAATGTATCAAGACAGTGTTGAGATAATTCTAAGGTCAACTTGGGTAGATATGATGGGTACTTTTGTTTTCAACACAAGGAGAAAGTTTTTGACATTTTCTTATAAAAAGAAGAAAATAACATTACAAGACATTACAATGAAGTCGATTTCAGAAGCTCCATCATCAGAAGACCTGAAGGAAATATCATAGATGATCCTTTAAGATAACTAGAAGTCAATACAAAAGTTACAAGATCGAAAAAAAGAATGTGACAAGATCATCATTGAAAAAGACGAAGAGATTTTCCGCCTAAGAAATCATAATCAGAAACTACTTGCAAAAATCATGAAGTCTAAGGAGAAGAAGTAGAGTTTTCAAAAGTTGGAACAAGAAAATCAGGGTCTCAAAGAGAAATTAAATGAAGAAAAGGAAGAAAGCTCCTGCCTAAGGAAGCTTAATCAAAATTTACTAGAACAAATTAAAATCTTAAAGGATGAAAGAAAGGATAATCTAGAATAAAAAAAATAAAGATGACGAGTCAGAAGATAAAAAGGAACTTTTGTGATTAAAACAACATAATCAGGATTTACTAACACAAATTGAAAGACTTAAGCATGATAAGAAGTCTTTACAAGAAGAGCTAGATCACAAAAAATCAATAGTCGATAAAGAGACAATGGATGGACATATGAAGCTAGAGAAGTCTTTAGATGTAAAAATCTCAAATATAGATAAAGGACTTAATACAGATCTAGTCAAAATTACAACTCATGTAAATAGGTCTTCAAATGTCGAAGTAGAAAAAATCCAGGGGTAATAAGAAGACTCAATTCCAAAAGTTCATCAAGAAAAAGCTACAAGTATACAAAGAAAAGATCAAGTTGCAAGGATGCCTTATCGACATCCTAATCACAAAAGTTGATACTTCAGCAAATCAATATATCAACATAAGCAAATAACTGCTATGTCAAAGAATATTACTTCCACTAAAAGTGTGAGTCAAAATAGAAGTGATCATGGGAGTAAAAATGTATCAAGTTGTTTCCAAGAACCCTATAAAAACCCAAATCCACAGAAGATTGAATTAGGATGGGCGAACTCCTTTACAATTCGACAGTTCTTCTCGATTCTTAGAAGATCCTATCTTCTCAGGTACTCAATGATTACTAACTCAAAATCGAGAATCAAGAGACAATAATTATATTTTAGAGCAAGAGATAAGTCTTCCATAAAGTATGCTTTGAGGAAAAATCATTTTTAAGGGGAAGGCAATGTTATGAACATAAATATACATATAAAATAGATATTAATAACATAATAATTAAATGATAATTAATAAATAATAATTATTAATAATGAAAGGACATGTCTCAAGGGACGTGACTATTCGTTAAGGGAACCCCTGCGTGGTATATAAACGAGCCCTCATTCTCAATTGTATCCCATATTATCTATTCATGTTTTATACATTTATACATTATTCCTACATGGATTATTTTGTTATATTCCAAGTATTCTGGATAATTCTTGTGCGAGCGAACTTTGTTCATCTCAGGAGTTCTATTAAGATGTGGTAGGGATGTTGCCACACCTCTCCCTCAACATATTTGGTTGTTGTGCATGGCCCCTTTACTCCTAATGTGAGTTGTATTAGGAAGCAATCGTCGGCCTGCATCCATCAATGAAACATGTCAACAATCCATAATCAACATCATAACATACCTATTCATATGTCGCATATGAAATAACATAAATAATCAAACCATATACAGTCCACTCCCTGACTCGATCTGGAGTCCAAGGAGGTCCATCGATGCCATCGACATCCTCAATATTTCAAGAGTCCTGCACACTCATGAGAAACCAATCATTAACACCTGTCTATACATAAATAACATAATGTAACATCATAATCCACAATCTCATCATCATAATCCATAAGAAAAGTAGAGAATCTTATAAAAAACTGAATCACTTGCACGCAAGTGTCATAAAAAAATAATTCACATCAGTTGCATGCAAGAGAGGGATGTTACATACAACCCCTCTTGTTTTAAACTTCGTCCCAAAGTTTCACCCTATACAAGTGCAGAAATAAAGTATCTAACAATATCTAAATGTCTAGCTATCAAACAAAAATGGAAACTGTCGACGCATATCATATGCGTCCTCCCAGGTACTCGAGTGTGGACTATAATTTTCCCACTGAACCTTTACCTGATCAACTTTTCGATGTCATAACTATCGAATGTGATGGTCCAAAATGTTGATTAGCTCTACTGTGAGCGCACCCTCGTCTGATACCTGCAAATAACTCATGTCAACCACATGTGTAGGATCACTAACATAGTGTCTCAAGAAAGATAGATGAAAAACATCATGCCTACGGCTCAAAGAATGAGGCACGACTAGTCGATAGGCCAACTTCATAAAGGGTCAATGCGATGCACATCAATAAAACCCTTATGTCGATCCTGCGCTTCTTCCATCCCTTTTTCTTATCTTTTGAATTTGTTATTCTAATTCTTGGATCACTTCTAGTCCTACCAGGACCCCATCCTCTAGTCGATCCCATCTCAAGGGCGTATGACATGGTTTCCCATAGAGAAACTCAATGGTTCCATCTTAACGGTACCTTGATGGTTGTTGTTGCACGCAATTTGGCCAACAAAAAGTATTATTCCCAACGTTTATGTTGGTCCAACACATACATACGTAACATAACCCTCAAAAATTTGGTTCATTCCTTCGATCATCATGTCTATCTTAGGGACATGATTTACTAAGGTTCAATGGTGTTCCTAAGGCCTCTTGGAAACTCGTCCAAAATCATCTTATAAACACCTATTCCCTTATCGGATATGATTCCTTTGGTACATATGGCAGTCTCAATATCTCGTTGATATAAACTCTAGCTACACCTGGTGCCTGATACTTCATATTCACAGGGAAAAAATGTGAACTCTTCGTTAGAGTGTCAACTATCATGAAAATTGAGTCATGCCTCCTTTCCATCAATGGAAAATTCCCCAAAGAATTCCATCGAAATAACCTCCCATTTTGATTATGGAATAGTGTGTGGCCATAGAAAACCTGTCAGAAGTCTATGTTCATCCTTCACCTATCGACCTTCTAGACATCTCTCCATGTAGTTGATGAAGTCTTCCTTCGTCCCTTTCAGAATAATAAGGGCTTAAGGTTCATCCTCATCTCCATGACTCCTGGATGATCCATGTACACTTCTCTATGAGCTTCATATAAGATCAAAACTTCTCAATTCTTCGTTGGCTAGTAAATAAATCCGGTTATTATATCTCATTAATCCATCGTTGTCCAAAATAAATCTTGCAATTTTGGTACCAACATGGTGTTTTGTCCGATAAATTCCTTAACCTTTCTATACCAGTCATCGTCGCGATGTATAGTTAGAATATTTTCTCAAAGATTCCTCTGAAGAGGTATCACCTAAAACATGTGAGGTCTCCGACTCAAAGCATCTTCCCTCTGTTCACTGATCCATTTATGTACTTAATCTCAAATCGTAATGGCTAAGTAATACAGACCAATTCCTTCATTCCGCATTCAATTCATTTGCATAACAACTGCTCCATTTCACAGTGATCTATTTTCTTTTTTTTTTGTTCAAAAATTTTGTCTAATCATGTAGTGTCTCCACACCTTCCATACATACCCAAAGGCCAACCTCTTCCCAATACACATTGTGTATCTCTCCACATGCCTTCTCAAATGCTTTGAGATGTAAGCGGTCACTCGACTGTCTGCATCAAGAATCAGCCTAAGCCTTCCTTGGATGCATCTGTGCATACCAAGAAATATTCATCCTTCTCAGGGATTTTTAGTATCAGTGTTGTAGTCAACCACTCCTTGAGCCTTCAATATGATTCCGCGCACTCTCAGTCCATAAAACTTATGGTTTTTCTTCTGCACTTTCCTAGTCAGATTTGCTATAAAAAAAAAAACCCTCTATGAATTATCGATAATATCCAACTAAACCCACGAAGCTACGTACTTTTACTACGTTCATTACCGCAGACCATTCCATAATAGCCTCTACCTTCGTAGGATCCACAGTGATTCCATTGTCAGATATAAAATGTCCTAAACATTGAATCCTCGAAATCTTATCGACAAATTCACGTAGTTTATGTCCTCGTAAACATTATAATACTAAGCACCAAGTTTGTCATATTTTTCCATAGTCTGAGAATATGTCAATGTGTCATCAATGAATACTTGAACAAATTTTCCAAGCATTCGCGAAACACCCCACTCATCCAACTCCCAAATACCCTTGGGGTAGTTGTTAGTCTAACAGTAAAATGATAAATCGTAATTTCCAACCCTCATCTTGAATGTGGTCTTAGCAATGTCTTCCTCCTAGATCCATAACTAGTGATATCCTAATATCCAGTCGATCCTTGAAAACATCGTTGTGCCCTTCATTTGAACTAACAGATCATCTATTCTTGGCAACAGATATTGGTTCTTTATCGTTGCCCGGTTCAATTGACGGTAGTCAATGCAGAGTCTCCGCGACCCATCCTTCTTCCGTATGAAAATAACATGTGCACCTCAAGGTGGCACACTTGGATGTATAATTCTTCGGTCTGACAACTCCTTCAGTTGTACTTTCAACTCTTGTAACACAGAGGTTGACCTCTGATAAGGCGTTCTCGCTATAAGTTTTGTTCCAAGTTTTGAATTGATTTTAAACTCCAAATATCTTGCGGCGGAAATCTAGGTAATTTTATGAAAACACGTCAGTAGTACTCATGCCACGAGGAGGTCCTTCAAATACTTCCGTCAAGCCCTTATCATTCAACGCCAAGATTGCATAAATCTTTCTTCCCTGTGCATGCTCTTATGTAGTTGTAGGGAAGAATGAACCTTAGGGATACTCCCTGTTTTCATCCTACAATCATAGTACTCCTTCCCTCATCATCGTTCCAACTCAACCGCTTCGCCTTACTGTTGAGTATCGCATCATGTGAGTCCAACTAGTCCATATTGATTATGACATCATTTGATCTTAAGATCGTGAAGTATAGGTCAGAATTCATTACACTATTCCCCAGGTTAAAGCGATAGTCCATGCCCCTTCCTCCAACCATCTGGTTGGCACCCGAAGCCATTCGATGAATCTAAATGCGTTATGTCAAATTCTTTTACCTAAACCCCTTCAACGTGGTACTAGAAATAGAGCTCTTTGTAGCATTGGGATCTAACAATTTCTAAATTTTTGGTTGGCTATGGTACCTGACACCTCGAGCATAGTGGACTGGTGTTGGGCCTAGCGGTTATTCACTTCGGTCAAGAATACTGTGGGCCTTTCCCATCTCCACAATGGTAGTGTGTCATGTTGACCTTGTTAGTCAACTGAGAGGGGGGGGTGAATCAGTTGTTACCGTGCTTAAACAATTATGCTTCTTTTAAACTCTTTGCCGAGTCACTAAATGATGATCACAATAATGCAGGGGAATAAACAATGGCGCCGGTATCGATCCTTACATACAAGGAAACACTGAGACAGATATTTTCTGAGGAACCCCATGCAGGGTAAAACCTCTTTTTCTTTTATATGATAAGTAGTTATTTACATTCTTTACATGATCATACGCCTTATGAGCACCAACTCATAATGGGCTACAACCTCTGTTTTGCAAGTTGTATCTTGCAAAATAGAGGTTGTATCTTCATAATGAGTTGGAGCTCATAAGAAGGAAGCACCAACTCCACGGTTTCTAGCGCAACTAGAAGGAAGCACCAACTCACACATGTTCAGCACCCTTGAACCTCTGAGGGACAAGTCCTCACAGCACCTCAACCACCACGAAATATTAATCTTTGTTCTTGTTTATTACGATTGATGAAGTTTGATGATGGCCTACATGAATTATCACTGTTCTGCTCCACTTTGTTACTCTGCCTTCATTATTGTCCTTCTCCTCGGATCATTTGCAATGTCCTGGTTAAGAGCCCACAACGCTTTCGCTGCGCAACTCGATTCTTCTTCACCCATGAATCAACCTCGTGCGCTCAATAGTCACTGCAAATTCCCACTTTTTTCAACAACCTAATCTCCTCTTTGAGCGTATTATTTATGGCGTCTATGCACCTTTTGCATGAAATTTTTTCCATCCTTTGCATGCACACTCGGCGTCATTATCCTCCACCTCTTGGAGTCCTCTATCGGATCATCACTTTGACTCTTGACTTCTCACGGTGATCCCACCATCGGTCTTCCGACTTCTCTTTAGCGGATGTCATCCGATTGGTTTTAAGCGATCCTCACCCGATTAATGGGTACCTCGGTAGCCCTCGATCATTTCAGCGATCAGCAGTTGGTCGTCGAGTTTCACCCATAGCGATTTGGCCCGATTCTTTGATGTCGAGCACATACTTTCGAACCTCGATTCGTTCGATTTGCTCTTTTTAGGCGTAAGCCTGGCAGATGTATCAGCCCATAAGACCGTCAACACATGAACTTTGTCAAACATCGCATCGGGGTTTGGCATTTGCGATGACATAATGTTTATGTCCGCGTGATTTGCGATTTCCCGATTCACAATTTCCGATTCGATGAGAAAACCCTTTCATACTGGCCCAGCTATCCCTCCTGAGCTTATCTCCCGATCAATGTGACCTTCACTTTGTGACCACAACCTTATGTCTCTATCGGGGTTTCGGTGATATCAGTGTCGAGATGCACATGTCTATGGAGCTTCGATCGATTCTCCGATTAACCGGGAGATCAGCGGTGATCGAATTATAACCTTGGCTCCAGCGGCTCACATTAGTCGCGATATCGCATATCGCGCTGAAATCGAGTTTTCTGATGTCAAAGTGACTTTGTCATTCCAAAGTCCCAATCGCTGCCGATGCTTACTCTGGCGGCGTCACCGCGTGTTTTGACCGTGTTAAACAACTACGTGTCACTTTCGATTCGCGGCATACATTACTGAAGTGTTGAATGCGCACGACTTTTGTCGTTTCCACAGCGTACCCGTGTCCCGCTTCAGCGTGGTACAACGTGATGAAGTTGGATCAATGGTTGAGGATCCATGTTGATGCGGCCAGTTTGCGATCATATAGTAAATACGCGCCAACCATGATTTGCGGGGTTTTTTTTTTTTCGTTGTCATTGTTCTTTTCATTTTGAAATCGCCATCCCCGATTCTGGAGTGGCTTATCCTCCCTCATGACCATGTCGGCAGGTTAATGGGTTTGCTTCTAATCTGATGGCTTAGATCGCTTCTTCTCTGCGCTTAACTCTTGCGTTAATATCTACGCAGCTTCTCCAGATCCAGCGGTTGATAGGGTTGGAGTGAGAGATCGGCGGTTCTCGGTCTCTTTCCACATTAGCCGATGTATATAAAATTTGCTATTCCTCCTGAGCAGTTTCCTTTGTCTTACGTTTCTGTCATCTTCATTTGTTATTGCTTTTCCATCAGTAATGATCATAACTTGCTTTCCAACAATCTCCCCTTTGTGGCATTGATAGCCATGCGGTACAAAGTCTTTTCTCCCCAGCGGCATCAGTAATGAAGAGACTTCTCCCCTAATAAGATGGACTCTTTTAGGGGTGAATCGATGACACCCAGTACATGCGAGGATATTCAAGCGGTGTGTAGCTGAGGCTTAGTAAAGATTTCTGTAATTTGTTCTGTAGTGGTAATGTATTGGAGCTGAACAATCGATTGGTGACCTGTTCTCTCAAAAATGATATTTTATGGGAATATGTTTTGTCTTGGAATGGAAGACGGTTACTAGACAACGATGGCTTTCGTCTATCACCGATGAATTGGAATGCGGTCGTGCTCGTTACCCACTTTCTAAGTCGCAAGTGTTTGAATCATCCATAATGCACAGCTGTGCAATAGGTAGCGGCTGACAGTAATACTCGCCTCGTGGTGGAGTAGAGAAATGGAACCTTGCTTTACTAAGCCGGGCTACTAAGAGGAGGAGTTACTTGAGAAGAATGCTCCTCCTTTGGTGCTTTTTCTCTCATCAACACAATTTGCCAATGCGCATCTGAATAAGCGTTAAATTGAATTTTGAATTTTGGAATTTTCACCGGATAGCAAGCCATTGTTTCTTTTAAGTGCCTGAATATCCTTTTGACAGAAGCTTACGGAAATGACTCTGTTTAGAGGCATTTTGATATCTTCCTACCATTCCCTCTGGCATGCATTATGTAAAACGAGATCTTGTGATGCCTGTGGAACTTCCTATCATTGATCGATATGGCTTTGATCAACATCAGGTGAAAAATCATCCTTTCCTAACTTACATCCTGTTCCACCATGATTGTACCGGTTTAGAGTCTTCCGGTAGAACCTTTTTGACATTTCTCATAAATATTTTCCTTGAGAATGAGAAGATCCCATCGGACCTCGAGTAATTTGTAGACAAGGAAAAATGAAAGTTCTCCTATCATGGAGCATCTCAAATTCGGACTCTCATGAAACCATTACCCGGTGAGTCCTTATTACATCAAAGATGATGTCATCTACATAGACTAGTCCGATGAGCAACTCATTGTCCTCTGTCTTAATATACCCACAGTTAACGTAGGTTGTTCCTTTTTTTGAACCCTTTGTCTTTGAGATATTATCCAGTCTATGATACCAGGGCTCGAGGGCTTGTTTTTAAACCAATATAAAGCTTTATTCAACTTGCATACTAAGTGAGGGTTATCCGGACCAGTTAAACCCTCTGGATTTGTTCCATATAGACTTGTTCACATAAATCTCCATTTAGAAAGGCGACTTGACATCCATTTGGTAGACTTTAAACTTTTATGACAAGCATAGACAGGAACATTCTTATAGCTTCTAAGAATCTTCCGCAGGTTAGATGTTTCTCAAAATCGATCCCTCTATCGAAGGCATAGCCTTTACGGACTAATCTTGCTTTGTTCCTAACGACTTGTCGCTATCATTCATCTTATTCTTAAATATCCATTTGGAGCCGATGACGTTTTTTACCTTCAGGTATTTGAACCATCTTCCATGTATTGTTTTCTCAATCTAATCAAGTTATTCATTCGGTGGCTTTTAACCATCATGCATCTTTGGCTTCATTCAAAATTCTTGGGTTCCGGCATGAATATGAAATCTATATGGTGTTCGATGGTTTTGTTTAGATTTCTCTTGGTTTGTACTCCTTTTTATTTTTCAATTATTTGACTTGTAGGATGGATTCTTTGAATGATTATGGAGGAGGAAATTGTAGTTGAATTCTGATTTGATGCAATGCGAGTGCGACCTTCATCACGATTGAGTCTTCGTTTTCTGATTCTTGGAGCTGGTCATCTTCATCTTTAGCTATATCATGCGTAGAAGACTCATTACCATACCTCTCTTAACTAGGATTCCTTCATCAATTTTACATCAATAAAGTCAAACATTTTATCGTACTCTTATTATAGCATGTAATCCTTCTTGTTGACCTTACCCTAAGAAAATACCTTCATCTTTCATGTCATCCTGTTGCCGAGTTTTTCATCATTATTCTTTGTAATTTACTCCCAAAAGACTCTGAAGTGTTTGATTGTATTGATGTAAAAATTGATGAGACACCTTATGAATTATGGTGTCTTTTCACTTTGTGGTATGAGTTGGGATTTGTTAAGCACATGAACTATTCTATGTATGTATTCTACCCTATAGTTTTGACCAATGTTCTTCTCATTCATCATAGACCTAGCCATTTTCTGCTGCTTTGATGCATTTTGCCTCTCAGCAACTCCATTTTGTTCTTCAGGAGTTCTGGAGATTGTGTATTCTCTCTTGATCCATGTTCATGTGAGAATTCTTTGAAATCTCTTGACATAAATTCTCCTCCCGATCTGATCTTCGCCTTTAACCTCTTACTTGATTTGAGTCTGTCAAGGCCAAATGTTTTAATTTTTTTCAAATTCTTCAGCTTTTTCTTTTTGAAAGGCAACCCATGTAAGTCTGGGTAATCATCGATTACCAACATGAAATGATTTTCTTTTCCTGTGCCTTCTGTCTTGATGGTCCACATAAATCCATATATATGAACTAGTTGGAGTTCTCTGGTGAAGTGAAGCTCTTGGACTTATCTTGCGTCCTGTTTTGCTTCCCTAGCAGCGGGGTTTACACACTGGATCTTGGGGCTTTGCTATTCTCGGAAGATCTTTCTGCCTCGAGGTTTTGAGTTTGATTAAATGGTCAAAGTTTAGGTGTCCAAGTCTCCTATGCCATAGCCAACTTTCATCATGTTCTTAGATGACGTCTTCTCTATTTTCTTTGGTATATGCATTAGATTTTACGTCCCTTATGCCTTTTGGCACTACTTGTCCTGAGTTTATATATTTTATCTTACAATCCTTGGGCGTGGAACAACACTTCACATCTCATCACACATTTGTTGACTTGAAGCGGTTATGTTTCATTATCCATAAGTAGGACATCTTGGGCTTTTACTTTTCAATTACTTAAGCTCACCATTCCTTTCCTTTCCTTTCACGAATCATCATTTCCAAAGGATTCTGATTCTGATTTACTTTTCCTTATTGATAGAAACTTGCCTTTGTCTTTTGTCATGTGTTTGGAGCAACCATCGTCTATATACCAAGGTTTCATTTTCTTTGAAGCGGATAAATACTAATCACACACTTGTGCTTTCCTTCTTCTTCCAAAACTTGACATTTCAACAAGAGATTTCGAATCCGGTTCATAGTTCTTTAACCGACAGTCAATAGATTTATACCCAAAGTTATGACCGTGTAGCATTCAGCCTCTTTATTCAATAAGTCAAAACTTATTGTTGCAGTTTTGCTTACTTATTGCCACATTGATTATTTCTTGCCATCCTTTGTTGTATGCGTCTAGTCTTAATTTGGCAATTTGCGGTATGTGCATAATTATTACCTGTGTGTATCATTCTTTGTTGTGGGAAGTTTTTATTCCTTTGAAATCTTAATTGCTCATTTCTGCGTTCTTAAGGAGCAGTTTAAAGCTTTGTGACCAGTTAGAACAATAGAAGCAATAGCCATGTACAAAGTTCTTTGTACACGGAAAATGGATTTGTCTTCTTTGAACAAATTGATTTATGTATTGTCGATAACGTCTTTTAGTAGAATGAACATTTTTTCTTCGGTCTTGAATTCAATCAGCACCTTTTCCTTTACTCATCTTGGTGGTTGATTGTCTTCCTTTGTTTACGTGGATTTGTTATCACCATTGATGCGTGCTTTTTGACAAACTTGATAGGTTCTTCAATTCACCAGCTTCCCCTTTGCCAGTCCCTCTTCATATCCCAAACGGTTTCAATAGGATTCCTTGCTGATTGAGGAAGGGTGGATTTAATCAACGCCGAGGCTTTGATACTTTATAGATTCGATTATACAAGGCTTGAAATTTCTCCATTTTGCTGTATTTCACTACTTCTTAATTTCTAATGATTTCACATCTTGCCTTATTTTTACGATAGTTGATGTTTGAGAATCTCTTCGATTTTCTTTTACTCTTCCAATTCTACTTTTGAAGTAGGACAAGATCTTCATCGGTTCTTTACTGTCATCTTTCGACTGTTTAACAATTGTACACTTTTCATTCTTGATTCTTAATCTGTCAATCTCTTCTAATGCCTTGTGAGTTCTCTTTTTCCATATCAGCCACAACTTCTTCTTCATTCATGTCACTCCATGTGCTATTATTGTCATAGACCTCTTTGGCCATAAGTGTGAAGTCATTTTAGTTTCTCTTCAATGCAGATGAATCATTATCCTCATCATCGAAGGATCATCATCATTGTTTGCACAAAGACTTTTCTTCTTAAATTTATTCTCTTTAAAGAAATTTACGTGTCTGTATTTCTCCTCACTATCACAAGTCGATCCTTTCCTTTGTTGGAACATTTGTTGAGGTGCCCTATTCTACAGTTAAAACATTTGAAGGGCAATTTCCTTTGTATTTTCCTTCTCCCTTATTCAGTCTCTTTACAAAATTTTGCCCACGTTCCATCGGACTTCGATCCTCATTCTTGTCTACTCCTAAATGATGCTTCTCTGGAGGTGGGTTTATCTTTAACTATTCTCATTTCATGTCGGTTAATTATTCAGAAGTTGGTCCAAGCTGTAAGGTTTTAGGATCATTAGAAAGTTATTCTATAGCAGAGACCTCCGGGTTGATCCTATCTGGTAGATATCTCAAATTTTTTCTGAACTAAAGCGGGTTCCCCAATTGTTGCTTGATGCATACGCATTGCATGTACCATTTCTTCTACTCTCGAGAAGTATTTTCCAGCAGTTTATTTTCCTTCATCTTGAAATTTGTTCAAGCGTATTCTATAGGTTTGAAGCTTTTGCATCCTTTACCTTCTCAACCGTATGGCTGTTAATGAGTTTGTCCCACATTTTCTTTGGCAGTTCCTAGGTGCATAACTTTCACAAGTGCATACGCAAGCCCACTCAAGATAGCATTCATAGCCTTAGCGTTGAGCTAAATTCTAGTTGTCATCCTTATTAAGCTAGCACAATTGGCTTTACATAGCCAGTCTCTACTACATCCAGACATACGCACCTAAAGCCATTATATAGTTCTCATTCTAACTTTCGAAGGTAGAGTTTGTTCCATTAGTTGAGAGGGCCTTATTAGTTTGAATTTCCTTCATGGCTTGGCGTGTTTAAGCTCTAGGATCTAACATTAGATAAAAGGGGCGGCTCTGATACCAATTATTTGAGTCAGTGGGGGGGTGAATCGGTTGTTACGGTAACCAAACAATTATGCTTCTTTAAACTCTTTTCTTAGAGTCACTAAGTAGTAGTCACAATGAAAATGAGAATAAACAATGGCATGTTCATTCGATCATACATAAGAAACATGATGGATATTTCACAGAAGCCCATGCAATTAAAATACTCTTTTTCTTTATATGATGAAAAGTGTACATTCTTTCACTAGAATGTACATATGAGCACCAACTCATGTGAGGCTACAACCTCTGTTTCATTTAACTGTTGAGAGAACCAACTCTCTGTTTTTCTCTAGCACCCGCTAGAAGGAAGCACCAACTCCTGGTTTCTCTAGCACCAACCTGAAGGAAGCGCCAACTCCACGTGTTCAAGCACTTGCAGACCGAGGAACCAACGATCCTCCTAGCACCTCAATATACGAAATATTAATCTTTGTTCTTTGAATTTATTCTGATGATATGAGGATTTGATGATGGCCTGCGACTTATCAACATTGCTCCACTTTGTTGCTCTGCCTTCATTATTGTCCTTCTCCTGAGATCATTTGCAATGTCCTGGTTATGAGCCCACAACGCTTTCGCTGCTCAACTCTGATTCTTCTTCACCCGTGAATCAACACAGCACGCTCCAATAGCCCTTTACCAAATTCCCTTTTCAACAACCTAATCTCCTCTTTGAACTGCGTATTTATAGCGTCTATGCACCTTTGCATGCAATATTTTCCATCCCCTTTGCATGCACTTTCGGCGTCATTATCCTCCACCTCTTGGAGTCCTCTATCGGATCATCATCATGACTCTTGACTTCTCGAGTGATCTACATCGGTCTTCGCCGACTATAATAGCGAGGATGTCATCGATGGTTTTAGCTGATCTCCGCGATTAATGCGTTACTCGGTAGCCCTCCGTCATTTCATGATCCAGCGATTGGTCATCCCGAGTTCACCCATCAGCGATTTGTTGATTCTGATGTCGAGGAAGCACGTATGCCAGACCTCGATTCTTCGATTCGATTTGCTCTTTTAGAGCGTAAACCTGCTGGATAACCCTTATTCATAAGACCGTCAACACATGACTTTGGTCAAACATCGCATCGGGGTTCGGCATTTGCGATGACATAATGTTTATGTCCGCGTGGTTCGCGATTTCGATTCCGATAATCGCTTTCATCACAGCTAACCCTCTGAGGCTTAGCTCGGTCGAAATGTATTCATCCGTGACCACAACCTTATGTCTCTCGCCAGGGGTTTGGTGATTTCAGTGTCGAGATGCGCATGTCTATAGACTTCCCGATCACCGATTCTCCGATAACCGGAGATCAGCGGTCAGATATAACCTTGGCTCAGCATTTCACCGATTGAGTCAGCGATATAACATATCGCGAAATCGGAGTTTACGATGTCAAGTGACTTTGTCATTCCAAAGTCCGTCGTCGATGCCTCTAGCGACGTCTACGTGTTTGACCGCGTGTTAAACAACTACCACGTGTCCTCTGATTCATGACATGCACCGTACCGAAGTGTTGAATGCGCACGACTTTTGTCATTTCACGGATTTACTGCGATGTCCCTTCGGCGGTAATTACTGGCCGTCAGTTGGATCAATGGATTCCGAGATCACGCATGTGATCGGCGGTTCGCCGATCATATCGATAAAATCGCATATCGCGATTTCGGTGGTTTCGTTGTCATTGTTCTTTGCATTGCGGAAATCAGCGATCCCCTGCCGATTCTCAGATAAACTATCTCACCATGACTTAGCATATCGGCGATTTAATGCGGGGTTGCTTCTAATCGGCGGCAGATCACTTCTTCTGGCAGCAACTCCTGCGTTTAATATCTGTGCAGCTTCTCCCAATCCAACAACTATCGGGATTTTAGTGAGATCACGGCGGTTCGGTCTCTTTCACAATGCTTAGCATATAAGGCTGCTAATTCCTCGAGGCTTGATTTCCTTTGTCCATTTTCTGTCATCTTCATTGTTGCCATCAGTGACAAGCATAACGCGCCTCCATGAGACCTGACCTCTCTTGCATTTTCAACCAGACAGTCTTGTTGGTATGGTGGCTCTCCACATGTCCAACATACATTCTTCGGTACATTGCTCTTTGTCCCTGAAGTAGAAGTTGTTGCCTAGCATTTTGTGATCCTAGTCTGTTCTACTGAAAAGGCCCAACCGCTACTGTTGCTAAAGCGGTGGTCCCCTGTAAGCGATTCTTTGCTGAGGAGCCTGTCATTATGGTGCCATGAGTAAGGGTTCTATAGACGTATCTTACTACCAAGATGTCTTGTCTGCTTGGCGTATGATGCTGCTATGCACTAGATGTCGTCAGTCTAGAAGGTCTTATAGGAGTCCTGCTTTGAATCCTATGGTCAAGTATTCCTCATCTATGAGGAGTAATGGACTACATCGTGCAGCATATGAGGTATTCCTCATCTATGAGGAGTAATGGACTACATCGTGCAACATATGAGGCATTTATATCCTCACCTTCACACAAAAGTCAGAGTTAAGGTTGAATACGAACTTGTTGATCTCCAACTTCTATGTGTTCATATGTAGGGAATACCAAAGTAGCTCCATAAATTTGGCCTCACAATCCGACACCATACGATGACCCTGTCATAAGGCACTAAACTCATCGAGATGGCACTCAATGAATTCTCTGACAATTACTTCTCCCGAAACTATTCCTCGAATAATTCCCCTAACATGGCTTTGACGGCCCTGTTTAGCAGAGGTAGGAGCGTCTTCCACCATAGAAGAGCACTCCCCTTTAGCTGAAGACCTCCTTGTGGAACTTCTTGTCGGAGGTCATAACCACAAAGAACGATGCACATCACCTTATTCTCCTGCCATGCCTTGGTAGCTAAGCCATCCATGGCACTCGTGAACTTGGGAACATAACCTCTCGAGTTCTTCGTGAATGCTACCAGTACTTGCTGGGGCGCATTGTGGATTGTCTCGTCTCTTGCAGGTGGGATACCTCGATACTCAAATCTTGGAGATCAAGTTTAATAATTGAAGCAACGAGGAAAGCCTACACATAAGAGGAAATCCATTTACCTTTTTCTCTTTCTCTCTCTCTCTTCTTATTTAATTAATGAACATACAAACTATTCTTAAGGGGAAGTTAGTGTCCATTTGTTTTCCTCCTATCTTGGATCAAAGGAAACTGGATACAAGGGGGATTTCACTTGTCTGTAAGGGGAATTAACCATAATAAGGGAAGGGTGTTGAGGGACTGTGTAGTAGTTAAGGGACTCCCTTATGTAGAGGAAATCCATATAGGAAGGAACCTGGTAAGCTCATGGAGGCCCTAGACTCAATGGGAAGAGGGGATTTTTGTTGTTGCCAATTTTGTGAAGGAGAGTGTTAGTATCCTGATTTTCAAGGTATGGTCATAGGTGCATTAAGATTTTTCAAAGTCATGCATTGGTATTTATAATACCATTTCATTCTTATTTTGAGTTATTAAGTGTGTGATAGTTAGGCATGAGTCTTGATATCATATGCCATAAAAGATTTAAGACATAAATCAAAGTTCTAGGGGGAAGTGTTTTCAAGGGGTATCATGGATCATAATGACATATTATGAGAAATATGGATCCATAATAAGTCATCATGTGTATGTACTAATATTCCAAAGTGGTTTTGATCTTTGGCTTGTAAAGGATCACACGTTGTGTAAGTTCGTTGTGCAAAGGTTGGCGCTACCCAAGTTGTCAAATCATTTCAAAGGTCCAATCAAGCTTTCAAAATCGGGTTTGCTTGACATATGAAATTCATTTTCCCTACCATTTACCATGCGAAGGATATTTTTCATCAGATACACTCCTCTTCCATAGTAGATTTCAGAAAACTCACATGCTATGCAAGCTCTGCGCTATGCAAATCCTAGTTTATCCACTATGCAATCTTTGTTCCATCTGCTACACATGCTTTGTTCATCATGCTACGCATCACCCGTCTTGCATGATTTGCATACTAAGGAGGTCATGTTCCCTACAAAATAATTTTTTCAGTTAATATGAAGATTAAATGACTCAATCTTCCTTGGCCAATTCCTTTGATCCCATTTCTTGTAAACCGTAGCTCTGTTCCTCACTGTGTAAAGTCCCATGCCTTAACCCTAACCATTGAATTATTTTTCCTCCATATTCACAGTGTTCAACATACATCTGTAGGATGGAAACTAAAGGGAAGAAGAAATAAAATAAGGGAGGGAGTGTTTTAAGAATCGAGACACGGAACTTGAAATTAGTGAACTCTAATCCAACAATTAGGGTTTCTTTTGAATGGGTCAGATGCATGATATTTTATGATAAAATTCAAGGGTATAACTGTAGTCAATAAAGGATTTTCCCCTCAAATTCAATGGTGTCCAGAAAAAGGTTTTTTTATCTTACTCTCCAGGTGTTAGAGGAAATGGTAGTTGTTGCAATTGAATTTCCATCTCAAGGGGAGAAACGGTTCAAAGGTATGCCCCTTGATTCCATCTTCTACACTGATTTCTTGAAGCCAGAGTATAAAAAGAAAAAATTTGGTACTACCATTCCAAGAGACTGCATACTGGAACACTATGAAAAGATATTGATATTAATTCAAAGATATTTCACCTGCGAGGGAATATTTGACAGAGTATATCAGTACCATATTAGTATTTTAATGCATTTTACTGGAAAAAACCATTTAAATTTACCTTTTTACCTATATAGAAGCCTAAGTAAAATTTCAAACAGAGTGCAGGACAAAGATAACTAGATTAAAACCAACTTGTTCCATTTCTCTTTGGTGAAATTACTTGTATTGGAAGAACTTAAGAAGTTAAACAAGGATTGGGATTCTTTCCTAGCTTCAACAAGGATTTATTTAGACCCTAAAAGAGATACTCCCCTATCAGATGAAAAACCATCTCCTTTATTCCTTGAGGAGTCTAATAGGAGGGAGAAAATGTTTGCAGAACAAGACAGTAATAAAGGAAAATAAGTAGAAGGTGCTTCACCAAGTATGTGAGCTAAGAACAAAAAGAAGAAAGTTACACTTTGAAGATGAGGTTGTTGCAACACCAAAACTTAGTAGTCCACTTACAAGATCAACAGACAAAATATTACCTTCCCTGCACACACAACTTTTTGAACATACAATGCAAGGTATTGGTAAAGATCAGTTTTAGTCAGGTGAAAAGGATGAAATAATTAGAGAATTGCAAGAAAATATTAAGAAATCTCATCATGTCGTAGCACATTTCCATCATGGAAACATGGAGACGAAGAAGAAAAATATTGAAAGGATTTCTAGCAGTTCAACACCAAAAAAGGTATCAATGTCAAAGACAAAATCAACACCAATAGTTCCACACAGATCTAAGGAAAAGGGTAAAGAGAGAGTAGTTGAGAAGATTTCTAAAACAATAGAGCTTCCTAAACCTATAGTTCCTATAACAAGATATTCAGTTATAAAGTTTATTTCAAAACAAAATCCTACAGAAGAAACACATGCACAGGACTAATCCATAGAAATTGAAAAGATTCATACATCACCTAAAGAAGGTGAGAGAAATGTTAAAAGGCTCAACAAGCAATTAAGAGAAGAAATGATTTGATTATTCAACTCAGGGAAGAGAACTGAACATAAAAGAAAGACTTTGATAAACACCTTCATGAGTGTGGACCAACCATCTCCAATTCCTATGCAACGATTTCCAATGCTCAGTCAAAGTTAAGAAGATATGCACTTTTGTATAGGAAAGTGGAAAATATGAAAAGACATAATTTGTCATTGAGGAAAACAAATAGGACTCTGAAACTAAGGATGAAATTTGATGATTAAGCCAAGGGAAAGTTAGACATACTTCTAGAGGTGGCTGAAATATAGATTCAATGATTTCATAGTTTTGTCTTTTTTATTAGTAAAGGGATAAGATGTTTTGAGTTTTTATGGAAAAGAACGTTGCACAAAACTTTCATAGTGATCTCACTCTTCGCAAGTGTGGTAAGTACACATTTAATGAAGAAATGATTGGTAATTGTTTGATGGGTGATACAATGGTTAGTTTTGGCCTCCTGATAATTTGTAGTTATCACATGTGTGAAGAAAGCTGGAGAAAACTATTCGTTGTGCAAACTCACTACGCAATTGTTGTATCTTACTATTACAAAACAATCTGCAACAGATCGCTACGAAAACCAGTCAAGTAGACTAGTCAGCATTCAAATCATCTTTAGATTCATCTCCAACTATACCAAATGACTCACATCAGTATTGAAGTTCGAAAGTATGTTGAAGAATATCTATTTTTGAGATATAGTTATGTATTTAATATGGTCAAAGTGAACTTCTATTTTTGGCAAGTAGTTTGGAGTTTGTTCCCATTTTAATGTAATCATATCCAAAATTGGAGAGTGGTTGAACCTCGAGTTCTCTAGCTAAGGATGGATTTTTCCTTTATATTGGATCATTTTGAATGTACAAAAGGTTGGGAGAAGTGTAGAAGACATTTGTATTGAACGTTTTTGAAATTTTTCTAAAGTTAAATGAAATATTAGTGCATAAGTACATTGTTATTCATACCAGAGATTATTGTGGTGGTGATATGAAGTGTGTTTTTCTCTCTCATGTGTGTATTTCCTATATTCTTTTCTCATTTCATTTGCAACCTTTATATTCTTAAATTGGAAAGTTAATGGTATACAATTCATATGATATTGATTATTTAGATTCAAGCAATTTAAGTACGAGTATCTCTTCTTAACTCAATCAAAACTCATCTCAGTTGGTGCTATGAATGTGGTTAATTTTTTTCTCTTTCCTCCATCATACAACAACAATATTTAAATTGAAATATTATCACCTCTCTGGTGTCTTCTTCCTTGATAGTTCTACCACTAGTCACTAATAGTTCCATTTGCTTCAAAGTTGACTCCATTGCCCAACACATTCCTTTTCTTTCTTACCAACAAACTTTATAAAATATCTTCATCTAATCAAAGACCTAGCCATTGCTCCTTAAGAGAAAACTTATCTTCCAGAGACCAAGTGACAAGAGAGATCCCTCTCTTAACTGAAAAGGCTAGTTTAAGTTCTAAAGTGGTTTTGTTGCTACCTTTGTGATTTGCTTCTTCAACCAAGCAATTTTCATAGTGCTAACATTTTGGCGTCATTGCCAGGGAACGAAAGTGAAATTTTCCCTGGGAAAGAAAAAAAATGTTTCAGATCTGATTCCTGAGGGTAACATAGATTCATACATAATATTGGATGAAAACATTACCCTTGAGACTTCATTATTAAATATCAGTTGCAAAAAAGTAATAGCATTGAGAAATCCTAGCTCCAAAAAACATTTACACTAGGAGAAACCCAGATCTAGAACCTACAACATCTGTGGTTGATTTTGAGAAGCTCCTACATAAGAGAAAAGAAAAGACATCACACTCAAGTATTTTTCTGGATAGAATTTCATCCTTGCCTAAGGATGGAGTAAATATCATTGATGATCTTGAGTTTGACATTAGATTCGAGCAAACTTTGTTTATATCTAAGTCAGAGTTAGACTTGAATGAAATTTTATTTGATGAGAAGAAGTTTCAATCCTTTATTATTGTTGTTCACATTCAAAATGTAGTGATTCCCATTCATATTGTTCAAATAGGCCTAGGTCCTCCTAAAACCATGGAAGCAAGATTTTCTCCTCTTCCCTTACCTAGTCAATTGCATGATCTACCTCAAAATTATAATCAAAGAATTAAATCATATGATGTAGAAGAGAATATTTCAACTCAGTGACATTTAGAATGGTTTAATGATTTTGTAGACCCGGAGGAGGTAGATGATGAAGATGTTAAAGTGAGATTGTTTGCACAGAGTCTCTCAGGCGAGGTCAGAAAATGGTTCAAGGCTCTCCCAACAGCAAGCATTCCTAATTTTTCATCTTTTAAAAAAACTTTTCTTGCAAGATGGGGAGACAAGAAAAATCCTCTACAATTGTTGACTCAGTATAATAATTTGAAAAGAACACACAGTGAGATAGTTCAGGAGTTTTCAACTAGATTCATGGATTTTTATAGTTCAATTACTGTTGAAGTAAAAACACCTCCCAGAGTTGCACAAGTTCGCTATGTTGATTCCTTCGATAGTGATTTTTCCTTGTTGTTGAGGGAAAGAATATCTACTACATTAGATGACATGATGAATGATATAATTGAAGTAGAAGTAAATTTGATGGCATCAGGTAAGATTAACTACAATCTTGAAAGTGACATGAAAAAAGCTCAAAAAGAAGAAGCACAACCCTCAACTTCCCAGTTGTTATCTCCTAGAAAGTCATCCTCTCAAATCATTATTTTCACCAAAGTTTGCTCATATCAGTTGTATTGGAAGGGTGACTAGTAGTCTTCAAGGTTCACTAAACCAATATTCTCATATTGAAAAGTGTCTTAGTTTGAGCTATCTTAAGCCTAGGAGTGGGTCCTACATCCAAGAAGAATCATTATTCCCCTCATTTGTCATATTTAATCATTATGAGACCTTTTCTAAATCAAATCTCCTCACCTCACAAGTTTGTGGCGCAAACTGCCTTTTTTACACTATCTGCACTACAAACTCTTATGTTTTCCACATGGACAAGTTTTGGTCAAAGATGATTTCTTATTAAGATTTTGGGTGATAATTGATGGTATAATTTGATGGTCATGAGATTACATACATTTTGAAATCAAAGTATCAACTTACATGGCTTAATTATGTACCTATTATATCATGATCTTCTTACTAGCTAGAATTTGGCTCTCGGATTTCTGAAAAAAAATATTTTTGCTTCCTTCCTCATCACAAGTGCTAATTTTGGTTCCATCAGTATAAAAATCATGTATTTGGAGTGTCCTTATGAAGGTACAGGTTCAGAATATTTTCAAAAGTGTGTATTGGCATATGATGATCCTAGCAAGCAATTGTTTCACAATAATCTACATACCATGCATATTCTGTTTTGTTACAACAAGTTTTGATTGGTCAACAAGCCAATGGTGAGTATGGATATTTTAGAGGTGTTGCATAATATTTTACTCAAGGTCCTAAAACATCAGACATCCATGTTTCATTTTTCATAAATATTGTGTTCTTTTCCAATGCACTTGAGCTGCATTTGAAATGGCAAACTCTTATTTCTTGCAAAGGAGGTATAAGTGAGGTTTGATGGTAAGATTCAACTTTCTTCAGGGCATTTGAATGTTTTATTATGCCATATGGTGTTTAGAGACCACTTCCATCCTTCAATTCACTTTCAAAGTCATTTCTTCATACATAAAGGTCAAAATAGTCAGCTACAGGAGTTTGTAGTGCAAATTGTGTTTTTCCTATGTATTGTGCTACCAACTCTTCAAAATTTCAACATAAATGATCTTTGGTAAAAATTTGACTTTGAAAGAGGATATTTGGGTCAATATGGCTGCATATAATATAACCCCCCATCAAATCATGTAGGTGGCACGTTTTTTTCTCAATTGAAACATTCTAGGGATCAAATCCTAGATTGTAGGAATATGACTAGATTTTGGAAATCTGTGTTTTCTTGTTTTAGTCATATTATTTGGAGATATATTTCGATGAGATGGAAGTGAATTTTTGGAAAGTGAGAGAGGTTTCTCACTATCACGAGCTCCTATTCAAAAACCTCTCTCATTTTTCCAACATCTATTAGTATTTGGGATAGATGGGTGAATCTTTTAGAGGAATATTTCCAGAAATTGTATAGTTTGTTTTTGCTAGCCACCTCACAAATTTGGATTTGAGTTGGATATCTTCAACAAAATAAATATAGGTGAAGAGGTTTTAGATCCATTTATTTTGGATATATATGAGCATGTAATCTCTATATAAAGAGGACCAAAGGGAGGAGCTAAGGTTTCGAGATTGAAGACTCTATTGTACTCTTTTGATGTAAAATCTTGATACATATTCTGGAATGATAAATCTCTTTCATTGATATTGCTCAGATCCCTGTCTCTCTTTCCTATTCTGTACTTGTGGTTTGAATTTCATGTTCATTTATTTGATTATTTAATGATTGATGATTGTCATATTATCTTTGCATTGATAAACAAAGGGTCAAAGGCCCTCTACTGGTTATATCTGACCTTTTATATGTGTTGTCAATATATGTAATGTTGTTAGTATAGTTAGCATTATCCATCCACTTGAATTATACAAACCCTCTGATCAATAGCTCTTGAAGGCCTTATTCTGTCTAGATATGTTCAAATTCCCTTGTGTGAAGGAATGAGTGTGAGTTGTTCATATTTGATCCAATTTTAAAATACATCTTTAAGCATTCTGATTAAGTTTCCAAGCTCTCTTGATCTACAACCTGAAGAGACTCCTGGAGTGATAACAAATTGGCGTTGTTTCCGGGGAGAGGAGTGTGAAGCAAGCTTCCCTGGGAGACAACATATTTCTAGATTTTGATGATAGACAAAGGTTGGGCATCACATTGGTTGTAATCTTCTATCTGGTGACTCCATGAAGGATGAATTCAATGGCGACTTCACAATCTTCAAATTTAAAAGGCATTTGTTGCTCTTTTGGCTAGGAGGTTTGCACCTCTTAACTTTTCTGTAGTCCTTGTTTTCCCACATCCAGTACCTCTTATGGATATTTGGGGAGACTGCCTTCCTCGATTCAGAGAAAGGAAAGAGAATAATCCTTTAGATCACCTCATCAAATTTCATCAATGCATGGCTCGGTTAAATATACATGATGAAGATGTGCTCATGAAGATTTTTTTCTATTCATTGGAGGGTGATGCACGTATGTGGTATTTCTATTTACCTCCTTCTAGCATTTCATCCTTGAAGGATTTCCTCAAAGTATTCAATGAGTATTGAAAAAAGTACTTTTTAGATGAGTCATTATTTGAAAATTGTTGTGAGGAGTTTCATTCAGATATTCAATATGTTGTTTCTTCTAGTAGTGAGGATGAAAGTGAATATATTAATGAAGATACAGATGAGGATGAAATTATTTCTATTGTTAATTCTCAAGAAGAATATCTTCAAGATATAATTGATAGTAATATTGATGATTGCATAGCTGAGGATGTTTTAGATCTTGCTTCTTATGAACCTGTTGATTCAAATCTAGATGAGAAGGATGATTATGTTGAGGAAGAATGAGTTGTTGTTTCAAATATGTTTCAAAATCATATTGTTGATTATTATATGCATAAATATTCATCTCTTCCATTAGGATTTTATCCTGGTGTTCCCATATTTGACAAATATAGTGATGATGAGGAAGATTTTAAAGTTTATGAAGGCTTGTTGACTAATGGAATATCATCTAGTTCTACTTTTCAGCAAGAAGAAGATCAACAATGTAATTATGCTATGGTTGATGATAGTTATGAGTTTGATGTTCAAAATTCCAATGAAAATCTCCTTAGTTTTGATACATATTTTAAGGATATCATTGTTGGGGAGAGTAATCAACAGTTCTCTCGTGATACATTTTTAAAGACTCATCCTTCATTTGATCATTATGGAGATAGTGATGTAGAAGATCAAGAACATATCCCTTATTTTCTCTTAGAAATTGTCAGTTGTAATGGGCCACCACATCATAGTGATGGATCTGAGTCATAGGGATATAGAAAAGGGGAAGACATTCATGAGAAGTAAAATCTTTTGAATCTGTATGATGGTGATCACAGTTTTAAATATCCCATGGAAGCCTTACTTGAGTCTTATCTCTCAGACTCTCTTAAGTTTTCTAATTTTATCATATCACTTACATTTGTTAGTGAGTATGATCTCCTGAAAGATTTTTTATGGTCATTGTTATGCTTTTATTATTATATTCTAATCAGTGGCATAAAAATAAGTCTTTCAGTCATGAGTTTACTTGTATGGCTTCATTGGAAGCATGATTTCACTTGATCAACAAGAAGTACGGTTAATTAGATTAGGAGTGTACATGAATAAGCTCAATAGTTGAGTTTTTTTTTCTTCAGTTTGTAGTTGGTTTGCAGTATGAAAAAGAAGAGTTGTTTCAGTATATCAGGGTATGAAATAAGTGAATATCAAATCTTGAAGGTTTGCAGGGGATTGGTTGCACAAGCCCAATGATTCCATAGCCCAATGGACAAGGCGACTGGAACTACTAAGTTCTTGGAAACCTCACAAGGAAGTTTCCTCATATCAGTTTCGTCATATCAGTTGTATTGGAAGGGTGACTAGTAGTCTTCAAGGTTCACTAAACCAATATTCTCATATTGAAAAATGTCTCAGTTTGAGTTATCTTAAGCCTAGGAGTGGTTCCTACATCTGGGAAGAGTCGTTATTCCCCTCATTTGTCATATCTAATCATTATGAAACCTTGTCTAAATCAAATATCCTCACCTCACAAGTTTGTAGTGCAAACTGCCTTTTTTACACTATCTGCACTACAAACTCTTATGTTTTCCACATGGACAAGTTTTGGTCAAAGATGATTTCTTCTTAA
>SNQJ01S0059443.1:92647-104336 GCA_010110895.2 Picea sitchensis
CTCCTCTTGTGAGTTTCAACCTTGTGAGCATCAGAAACAAAACACTTGCAAAATAATCAAGTCTTCAAAAACCAGTGCTCTGATACCAACTTGATCTAAAAATGAAGAAGACTTGAAATCTTGAAATTATTTGCAAGTAAATTTTATGTGTTAAAAGAAAATGGATCAACTTTGCAACACATTAATTAAAGGATTACTCATGCAAGATACAAATAAACAACAGTATAATCAATGAACATAAGCACAAAAACACAACAATTGATAAAGGATTTCACCCCTCTCTTGGGCTACATCTCCTGGTCCAGCTTCCAATGGATAATTATTATTAATTTCTCAAAGTGATAAAAAAACATGCCTTACAATGCTCAAACTGACCAACAAACTGCTCCAATGGCTTCAGAGTGTCCAAAAACCCCTAGCTGGGCTTTTTCGGCACCTCGTTTGGCCAAAAAATGAAGAAGTTAGGCCTCTTGGAAGTCCCTCCTTCAAGCTTGTTGTCTCTGCATCTACAAAACGTACCCTTGTTCCATGAACCTAGCACACACGCAATTTAAAGCGTGAAAACCCAGCACCGGGTGCAACCGTGCCAACGGTGTGAACTGTAGGACGGTTATGGGTGTGCCAGCCACTAACCGCCTAGCACTTGGGCACATGAGGGTCCATATGACTGCGCTCTATACAAAAAAGGGCTAAACTGTAAGAGCGAATAAGGTCGTGCCAAATGTCGGGCATTTGGGCTATCTGTTGAAACCATTTTGAAACTCTTGCGTGCTCTCTGCAACAGTGGTCATATGAAATATAATAAAACCACGGGCTATATTTAAAACACCCCCACGCGTGCCATTTAACAACATGTATGGTCACATATATATAACAAACGATATGACCATGGGTCGGGGCTAAGCCCCGGCCCGACCCCCTGCCAAATATTTCACAACATAAATTCAAATAAATAAAAGCCCGCATACATAATAAGCAATACCGTGTGGGCTAGTGGTATCCCACACTCTACCAAAGTGTATGGCCATAGGGGAGGTCTGGGGTTCGACCCCCATAGACTCCATAAAATTTTAATAAACAAACCAACAACCAATATCGGGGTGCCACGTGGCAACCCATGACTGGGCCACGTGGCACCCAATAACTTGTCCAAACAATGCCACGTGTCAGAATACCATTCACCTTCAGCTACCAACCAAACACTGTCATGTCATCACATTCCACATCAGCGTACGGTCGTACGACCCTGCCACGTCAGCCTGTACGGACTGTACAGTCAGCGTCCTTTTTTTTTGCCTGTTTGACATTCCGAACGGATTGCAATATCTCTCGCTCCCGATGTTCGTTTGAGACAAAACAAGTTACGTTGGGTTCACAATGATGAGGCCTATGCGCTCGTCCAGTTTGAAGTGATTCCAAGAATTTTGAATTTTTGAGCAAAATTTGATCCCCTGATTAGGTGCAGTCCTTGCGCTATCTCTCTGATATTTTTTCAAAACTTAACAAAGTGTTGACTCTATGCACTCTTTGCACTGGTCTCCCCTCTGGGATTTTATACTCCTGTGAGTATAGGCACAATCCTTGCACTCGCTCTGTGTAAACTTACGCTATCTCTCTTGAGCTTCTAAACCTGCAACGGTTCGGCCTCTGCACTCCTTGTGTGGGAACTGTGCACTCCTTGCATCGAGATTTTATAAGAGAAACAATTGAAACTTATATTAACATTAAGGATTCATTCAACCAACCATTTAGATGCACACACACATAAACACAGAGATAAATAACATAACATTTACCCAGCTACTCAAAGACATGCGATCTCATAAATTGAAAGATATTCTCTTCTTCTATATTCCTTCAAAAAATATTTACAAGGATTTCAACAACCTTCAACAAATTTCAACTTCTTCTTCCAACAACGATAACTTCTTTTGGGCATATATTACATTGATTTATACATGAAGGGGCTTCTTGAGCCTTCCCTCAAGACTATTCTAGTGCTTTCATATCACAATTAATAGCATCAAAACCACTAGGATTATTACAATAAATGAATAATTACAATCAAGATATGAGTCAATGCTCAAAATGTGAACAATCCTATAGGCATTAAAGGAAATTACAATCTCTTGGAGCACATACAATGGCTCTAGCTTCAGGATATCATTGGATCTTTAATGACAAGTTTTCAAAATTTAAAGTGACGTGCCCTCCTTGGAATCCAAACCTGTTAAGTGAATTGCGTTGGATGTTGAGTCGTCTTCCATCTTTGCCTCATTAAATGACGATGGTGGTTCTCCTACATCACTCTTGTTGGATGACTCAGATAACCCATTACCTCATGGGTAATAGGCTGTGGAATGGCCAAGAGTTATATTGTAATCATTGCAAAATGTTTCCATCCTTTTAGACTTGAACATTGTTGCATTATCGGTTATTATTTTTACTGGGAAGCCAAACCTAGACAAAAGGTTACATTCCAAAAATTGGATAATGACAACATCAGTGGATTTCCTTGTTGGTACTGCTTCAATCCATTTAGTGAAATAGTATGTAGCTGTCAATATCCATTTGTGTTGAGCTGAATACAATGGATGAATCTCTCCTATAAAATCAAGGCCCCATTGCCTAAACAATGCTTCAATTGAAATTGGTTTTAAAGGTAAGGGAAGCAATTTCCTTTTTCCATCAAAGATCTAACATTCATGACAAATGGACACCTCCTTATACACATCAAAGAAAATTCTAGGCCAATAAAACCCTTCTCTTAGTATCTTATGCAATGTGGTTTTCCAATAATGGTTCCCTCCATAGTCACCCTTATGAAACTCTTTGATAGTTTGTTTTACCTCATATTCTAACAAGCAATATAACAAAATCCCCCCTGGATCCTTCCAATACAGAGAACCATCAAGTATACAAAATTTGGTTTCTTTTAATTTCAAAACCCTAGCTTTGGTTTTGCTTAGTTCAGGAGGATCTTGTAAATTTTTCAAAACATATATGAGGTCAACATACCATGGAGATTTAAAAAAATTCTGAGATACCTGTGGTGTTGATTCTTCCTTTGATTTTTCTGACAAATATGCAATAAATGTTATCCCCAACACATCATAATTTGACTATGTTATTAGTTTGGCATGCCCTTGGCCTTTGATTATATTTATAGGATTTATCTCCAAATCATATTCCAATAGGACTACTATCCATTTGCCTCTTCTTCCTTTAGGATCATACTGGGTTAGAATATCTTTCACATCATTACTGGGCACAAAAGCAACAACATGAGAATGCAAAATTTCAATTCTAAATTCTTTCAGGGCTTTAACCAATGCATATGATTTCTTGTCCATTGTACTTTTATGGGGAATCTCTTAAATTTTTGTTGTAATACGATATAGGCCTTTCAAAATTTTGTTCATTCTTCTGCAACAAGACCCTTGCAATGGTGTGATCTGATGCAAAATAAAATAAGATGAATTCCTTTGCATAATCTGGACTGGCTAATACTGGTGCCTTGGTCAATGATTCCTTTATGTCCTCAAAGGATTTTCTAGTTTCTAGAGTCCATTTTATCTCACTTCCTTTCCTCAACATGCTGGTAATGAACTTTATGATTTCTACCATATTGGGAATAAACCTCCTCAGAAAGTTTACCCTTCCAAGAAAAGACTGTACCTCCTTTTTGCTCCTAGGAATATCAATTTTCAGAATTGCAGCTACTATGTTGGGATGTATCTTTATTCTTTCTTTTGAAATGATATGACGAATAAGATTTCCCTCTTGCATTCCAAAGTTGGATTTTTTAGGATTTAAGGAAATGCCAAATCTCCTACACTTATTAAAAAATCATTTCAAGTGTTGCAAATGCTCATCATCAGAATTTGAAAAAACAGTATATCATCTAAATAAATGACAATGAACTTGTATTTTTCATCAGCAAAATCTATATCCATAGCTCTTTGTAATGTTTCCCCTACATTCATAAGACCAAATGGCATTTTGGCATACATGAATGTGCCCCATGGTGTTGTGAAGGTTGTCTTATCTTGATCATCAAGGTGCACTGTGATTTGGTTGTATCCAAAAAATCCATCTAGCATTGAAATTTTATGTGACCCAACCACTTTCTTAAAAATGTATTCCATCTTGGGAAGATGGCATTTATCTTTGAGGGAAACCCTGTTCAGATTTTGAAAATCCACACACAGCCTAATTTCACCACTTTTCTTTTTGACAGGAACTAAGTCGGCTAGCCATTTAGAGAATATCAAAGATACTATGATCTTGGCATCAAAAAAATTTCTTACCTCTTTCTCAATGAGTGGCAACATCAAAGGATTAATCCTTCTCAATTTGTGTTTAAATGGTTTTTGGTCATCTCTAATTGGAACGACATGCTGAATAACATTCGCATCATAAAATTTCAGATCTTCATAGCTACAAGAAAAAACATCTGGAAAATCTTTCATTAAGATGATATATCTCTCCTTGATTTCTGGGCTGAGTGTCTTAGATAATTTGATGATTTTAGGTTCTTCCTTAGTTCCAATATTACAATCCTCTATTTCATTATCATTTGGAGTGACTTTGGGATTCCTTCCACATCATTATTTTCAAATAGTTTTTCTAGTGGAACCAAACCCTTAGGAATGGCATTATTTTTGAGTTGAACAATGTCTCTACCAACAACCTGAGGAAACTATCTACATTTGGAGTCATGTCTTCATCTTCTTCCTGATTAAAGAAATTTTCCTCATCAATATTTGTGTTGGCAAACTCATTAGTTATTTGGAAAAATCTTACCACTTGTTTATTATTTTCAAAAATCCGCCAATACTTCATATTATCAGGTACTGCTAGTCTATCCTTGATTTCGATCTCATATTTTTTGTTAGGAAAGATGAGAATCTTGAAAATAGAAGCCGAAGTACGTAATGCATCAACAATCAAATTTTGTCCCCTTGGAATCACTGAAAGGATATATTCTGTGAAATTTTCAAGCACATCAAGAACTGTGTTTTTGGATTCCCTCATCCCAAGATGTTTAGATTGATAGATTCCCTTAACCTAATTAATCACAAGCTCATAATCTCCATGTACAACTATTCTTTTTTCCCCCAAATATTTCAATGTATTCAACCCCAAGATCAATGCCTCATACTCAACCTTATTATTTGTACAATCAAAAGAAAATTTATAAGAGTAAAGTTTTGAATTTGATTTTGGAGGGATAATCCAAACACCTACTCCAACTCCCTTTTTACTAACAGGTCCATCAAAATTTATATTCCACATTTCTCCTTTCTCATCATTTTGTTGATCTGGAATTTTCCCTACTTGTTGATCTTCATCATCTTTCTCTGGAAGTTTGAGAACATTGGGATCCTCTTCTTCAAAGAATAGGTCATTATAAAATTTTGGAGAACCAACCTCAGTGTCAAAAGAATAAATAGGATTATTATTGGGTTTTCCTTTGATACTCACCATGTATTCAACAACACTTCCCTGTATAGCCTCCTTTCCTATCCAAAAACTAGTATAGTTGCATAAGACATATCCATCTATAAAGTACCCTTCAATTTAATAGCCCATGACCTTGATAACAACATGTCAAACTTTGGAGGGATGTCAACAACTACTACATCCATGACCAAATGTTTTGATGAGATTTGAGATATAGACACAACTAGGTCTTTGATTAAGCCTAAACAGGTTGTCTTCCTTGAATCAAAAGAGAACAAATATTTGTAAGGTCTAGTGATGTCCAAACCTAATTCATCCATGATCACCTTCAACATCATATTGTGAGATGCTCCTGAATCTAGCATTGCATTGTGTAAAGTCATATCATGAACTTTAAGGCTAACATAAAACACATCACCATCATCACCACATTCTTCCACTTGAGGACCAAACAATATTGCAGGGTGATCATCTTGCACATTTAGAGTATCAGATGCTTCTTCCATTTTCATCATTTTGATGATTTGGCTTCTATATTCAACATTTATGATCAAATCATTGAAAGGTACAATTTTTTTAATCTTTGCCATAGCACTTTCAAAATTAAAAGAAGTCTGAGTTTTCTCTACCTCTTTGATGATTGTATCCCTTTGTCTCTAGGGCCTTCTTTGGGGGCTCCTCTTTCTGTTTTCCTTTCTCCAGTGCATCTTTTGTAGAACTATATTTCTTAGGATGACTTGAAGAGGGTAAATTAGCATGAGGATCTTTTGTAGGATTCCCCTTTTGAGGGGTTGCAAGCACATTTTTATTTATGAGATTATATTGTTTCTGAAGTTGCATGATAACATTTTGATACCCTTTCTTATAAACTTCTAATTCCATCAATAACATATCATTTCTTTCCTGCATAATCTTATCATTTTCTTCAATAAAATTATCGTGTTCTTCTTTAGTTAAAAATACATTTGTTTCAACATCATCACAACAATGCATGTTATCTTCAAGTGATTCCTCAAAATTTTCATCAACATAGTTATTTTGGAAAGGGGGTTTAATTGGTTGATCACGTTGATTCTTTTGGTCTCTCTGTCCGATCTGTGTAACTGGTAACCTTCTGAAATTAGGATTCTTGTGTTGAAGTTCAACTTGATCTTTGATGGAAGGCTTGTTGTATAAGGACAACTTTTCCACCAAATTTTCCATAGTTTTTACCATTAGATCAAATTTTGCATCTGATGATTGGTGTTATCACTCCAAGAGTCTCTTTGGGTTGTAGATCAAGAGAGTCTGGTAACTTAATCGGAATGCTTAAAGATGTATTTTAAAATTGGATCAAATATGAACAACTCACACTCATTCCTTCACACAAGGAAATTTGAACATATCTAGACATAATAAGGCCTTGAAGAGCTATTGATCAGAGGTTTTGTATAATTCAAGTGGATGGAGAATGATAACTATAGTAACAAAATTACATATATTGACAACACATATAAAAGGTCAGATATAACCAACAAAGGCCTTGTGATCCTTTGTTTATCAATTCAAACATAATATGACAATCATCAATCATTAAATAATCAAAGAACTGAACATGAAATTCAAACCACAAGTACAGAATAGGAAAGAGAGACAAGGATCTGAACAATATCAATGAAAGAGATTTATAATTCCAAAATATGTATCAAGGTTTTACATCAAAAGAGTACAATAGAGTCTTCAATCTCGAACCCTTAGCTCCTCCATTTGGTCCTCTTTATATAGATATTAAATGCTCATATAGATCCAAAATAAATGGATCTCATAACCTCTTTACCTATATTTAGTTTGTTGAAGATATCCAACTCAAATCCGAATTTGTGAGGTGGCTAAAAAAAACAGAGTATACAATATCTGGAAATATCCCTCTCAAAGATTCACCCATATATCCCAAATACTAATAGTTGTTGGAAAAATGAGAGAGGTTTTTTAAGAGGATCTCGTTCTTGTGAAAAGCCTCTCTCACTTTCAAAAAATAAATTTCTATATCATTGGAATATATCTCCAAAAAACATGACTAAAGCAGGAAAACACAGATTTCCAAAATCTAGTCATATTCCTACAATCTAGGATTTGATCCCTAGAATGTTTCCATTGAGGAAACGAAGTTCCACCTATATGATTTTATGGGGGACGATTTTATATGCGGCCACCTTGAACCGAATATCCTCTTTCCAAGTCTAATTTTGACCAAATCTCATTTATGTTGAAAGTTTGAAGAGTTGGTAGCGCAATACACAGGAAAAACACAGGTTGCATTACAAACTCCTGTAGGTGATCGTTTTAACCTTTATGCATGAATAAATGACTTTGAAAGTGAATTGAAGGATGGAAGTGGTATCTTAACACTATATGACATAATAAAACATTCAAATACCCTGAAGAAAGCTAAATCTTACCATCAAACCTCACTTATACCTCCTTTTCAAAAAATAAGAGTTTGCCATTTCAAATGCACCTCAAGTGCATTGGAGAAACACACAACCTTTCTAAAAAATGATACATGGATGTATCATGTTTTAGGACCTTGAGGAAAATCTTCTGCAACACCTCTAACATAGCCATACTCACCATTGACTTGCTGACCAATCAAAACTTGTTGTAACAAAACAAAATATGCATGGTATGTAGATTACTTTGAATTAATTGTTTGCTAGGATCCTCATATGCCAATACACACTTATGAAAAGATTATGAACCTATACCTTCATAAGGACACTCCAAATACATGCTTTGTATACTGTTGGAACCAAAATTAGCACTTGTGATGAGGAAGGAAGAAAAAATTATTTTCAGAAATCCGAGAGCAAAATTCTAGCTAGTAAGAAGATCATGATATAATAGTGTTGGCATCCCTACACAGTTTTTGCCTTTTAAGGTGACAAATAACAATTTTTGTAGCTGCCTACGCTTCTTCATGTAAATATTTCTATTTGAAGGTGACTACTTGGTTGAAAATAAGATGTTTTGATTTTCCTAATTTATTATTTTCATTTTCATGCTTCATTCATGACTGAAAGCATGAATGAAACATTGAAAGTTATTATCAAGTTGCAATTATATCCAAGGCTTGGTCTTTATGTATGCTCAATATTTTTACAACTCTTTTAATGAATGTTGTTTTGCTTTGAAGCTTATCATATATCAATAAAACATTTTTTTTTGAGTTACCCCTGGATTATGAGCTATATCTTGAGTACTTTGTAAACACATCAAGAATAGATTGGCATTAAGACTACAAGCTTCTTCATTTCTTGATAGATCATTTTCAATTTTAAAATCCTTTGATTGGTATTTTGATTTTTGGATTGCATCCTCTCCTAACCTTGGCAAATCAAGGTGCCCATTTCATATGATGAGATTCAAACTCGGTCGTACCCTGTACTCTATTTGAAGTGGCAGTTTGAATCGACAGATCCATCATTCCAAACTAAAGTCTTGGGTTTCGTTCTTTACTCATGGCATTCATTACTCGAAACGCCCGATTTTCATGGTTTGAAACCCCCTATGCTCTCATTTTGGTTGTGCCAGGGTACCTATGGGTTTTATTCCTTGTTACTTTCTCTAGTCTTCCTCTGTCTCTGTTACCCCTTATGCTCACAGTGAGTTCTAGTCGCCTTTGTGACTGCCTATCCAAACCCTTATGGTCCCTGTCATCCGTGTTGAGCCAAATAGCTCCCAAACTTTGTTGTTGTACGATGACGCGAGTGAAGACCTTAAAAACTAGGGCTGGGTTGTGTTTCTTGAGAAGTTTCAGGGTTATAACTTACATGCATCCCAATAGTTCACCCTCACATTCGATGGGTGCAGAGCTAAAGTGGGAGACATTCAATTGGGAATCATCGAGGAATTCCTGAGTGAGGCAACTCCTCTTACCGTCCAAAAATGGTTTAAAAATTCAAATCTGGACAAGGTACCGTGGGGTCTATTCGTCACCTCCCAAAAAATTCAATGCTGTGACAAAGGTATGCCACTCTCTCTGTTGAAGGATAGATGGTATGGTTTATTGGCAGTGTTAAGACATTTTGTCACTTGTGAAGGCCACTATGGCCTCTTCTTCCTTTACCACATAAGACTACTCATGAATTTTATCGGTTTCCAGTTAAACATGCCTTTTTACTTATTAAGAAGTTTATATAAGATTCCAAAGAGATATAAAAGGAAGAAATTGGATTCCAGCTTGTTTCATCATGGGTTAATTAAGTTGTTGATAGTTCACCATCTGAAACTGCTTAATGATGATTGGGATTATTTCATGACTCGCAATGGCTTTGTTACAATAAACCTTGTGGACACTCTGGTGGTTGATAAAACTATGCTAGAAAAGTCTCTCTTTCCCTCCAGTGATAGGTCAATTTTCTTATGTGAAAACCCTTGTGAAAGGGCTATGCCCGATCCGTCAGTGTGTGAACAGCAAGATGTCCGCTCCAAGATTTTTGAAACCCATGAGTGTGAGCAAGTCATCGACCCTAACCTTAACATCAAATCCACCAGTGGAAACCCTTCCAAACAGTCAAAGAAAAATCGAGACATGCGAGGGTTTAATAACAAGAGGGATGGGAGATTGATTTCTAGGAGCCTATGGAATAGATCAAAAGCTCATGTGAACTCGATCGAATCGATCAAGGTCCATGAGATCTCTGACTCTGAGATTGAAAAATTTCTGGTAGCTGAAGACCCAAATTACTCTAAACCAGATCTCAGTGAGGCTTTCGATTATGTGAATATCTTACCACTGTGTCTGAAACACAAAAAGGATTTTCCAGGAATTAAATTCAGTCAAAATCTGACAGTGGATAGTGGAAGTGTTTTAACACACATTCATGTGCTTGCTCAACCATTTTCCCTTGCTATAAATTGTGAAGTGTGTTTAGACTGGATCAGTCTGTATTACACAGACATTCTCGTCCTTCAGAAAGATATCAAGGCTCTTATGGCTCAAAAATGCTCATTGACAATTGAAAACCATGAGCGCAAGATCAATGCACAGAGGCAAGGAAAACACTTGAAAAGGATTGGCAATATCATAATAAAAAACATCGATAGTATAGAGGTTGTGATCAACTCTGAAATTTTGTGATTCGAATTTGATTTTTAGTTGAATGGTAAGATTATTTTTTTAATTTTTGTTGTGCTTTATTGTTATTTTTATAATTAATATAGAGTGATTTAGATTTATGTTATCAATAATAAGACTGGCTACAGAATCGTGAGATTCTATAGCCAAGTCAAATTTCTCATATAAAATTTTGGAATTTGTTAGTTAAATAAATATCTAATTTGCACATTTCGTTTTTCTTTCAGTATATGATGTATCTTGTGGTGATCTCATAAGATGGAGCATTGCTGGACTTAGTTGATTAGTCACCTCTTTTGGCTTATTCTGTAAATCAAAACAAAACTTGCGTAATTTTGAAGATACAGTTTGATATTGAGTGGCTTTTTAGACCCTCTATTGTTGTAATTTTGAGATACTTTTGAGATATGATCCTATATTAGAATATAGGATGCTTAGCTTACCTGAACTATTTAAATACACAGTATTTTGTAATAGAGATCATCTCGACCTAGGGCAAAAGATGGACGATTAATTCACAGACTTAAATGAAACAACAATATGCATTTTAGCTTCAGCTTCTTGTAAATGGTGTCTTCATTTATGTTCTGTTTATCCTGATATGCTAATAGGTTTTGATAGCTTTAGACTTCACGATCTGTTATGTTTTGGGATAATTCTTTTATAAATATCGTCCATATTTGATGCTTTAGATATTAGCAGTGTGATCATCTATTCATCTTAAATGACAAGATTTCTCTTTAATTTTTAGTTGAATGATCAAATGCAACGTTGTTACAATCAGATTTATCTTAATGTAATCACTTGCGATCATAATATCACAGGACCTATTCGTATCATCTATTCTGTTATTAAAACTTAACTACCAATACATTGTTCTGGATTTATTTAGAATAGTCTTAAGGTTCATTGCAGGTTTCCCTCTTGGACGTGGTAGTTGGACATTCTCTAATCATGAAGATGCTTGGATACATATCACTAACTCACTAACAGGTTAGCTCACTTAATTTATTTTTTTCATTTACTCATCACTGAAACTCGAATGTATGGTTCGACTTTTGACTATCCACACGTTTTTGTTTCATAGTAATTTTTTTTTATATATAC
>SNQJ01S0059444.1:0-12599 GCA_010110895.2 Picea sitchensis
TCATACCCTCGACCCTTATTTATACTAAATATGTCTATCAAGAGAAGCATCTAGAGGAAGATCCTTCTAGAAGTGGAAGCTTCTATTAGGTCTTCTTACATCCACTTTATTCTATTTTATTGAAAGGTCTTATTAATATTGACCTATATTACATCCGAATATATTGATCTACCTATGTGCGGGTTAGGACCCTAACAAACAGTGAGAACATGGCTAATGCCTCTCATAGTAAATATGGATTTTGACATTGGCTAATGTTATTTTTTTTAATGTTAAAAACAATATTTTTACTTTGATAAAGTTTTGGACAGCAAGCATATATCGAGGCAGTTGTTTTGGGGACAACATGGATATGATACTTTTGGATATGTGCATATTATAAATTGTTAATATTTAAAATATTTGATAATAATTGTGGATACGGGAGTTACAAGGAGAATATATTTTAGATCTTATGATTGATTTGTATATTTCATATTTATTAAAAGAAACAATTAGGAGTCACAAGGGGTCCCACCTATTTATTTATTATTTAATACCCTTATTTATATATTATTATTATTTATTTGCCTCAAACTAATTAGTTAAGTTAATTTGACTTAACTAAATAAAGGTAGTTGAACTACTCTAAATTATTGAGGAGGAATAAAATCTCAAGGAGATGAAGAGACAAAGGGAGGAGAGAATAGAAGGAGAACTACATCCATAAGGTTTTATCTATACTAGTGAGATACTTTCAACTTTAATTCATTCTGAATTTACTAGAAATCTTAATCCTCTTGATGACAACAGGGTCTTATTGAAGGTAGCAGTATTAAAACACTGAATCACATATTTCAGAATCTTGTTTTAAATGTGTTTGATTTATCTTTGACAGTCTGTGTATTTTTGTTCGTGCATGAATTGAGTTTCATGACTAATAAAGAATATCTTGCAGAGTCAAGTGACAACATTTTGTGGCAAGCTAATCCAGATCTTTAGCATTAGATTTCTTCTTGATTGTCAGATTATTTTTGTATGGTGCCCATCAAAGGCTTCTAAATTTGATTTTGGTCCCTACCCTCATAGGGGTTTGTAGAGAGAACTCAGTTTTGTATATCATAATGAAATAAATGAAAAATCAGATTATTGTCTTAGTCTCACACATGTGTTTTAATGATCTAGTTAATTCTTTTGATTTGATCTCCATGTATCCATTTGTATAATTTTTGTACACATTCATGTAACTTTGTTTAAGTTTACTTCTTTTTCATTGTTATATATAACACATAAAACCATCCCTAGTCCTTTGTAATTAATACTTGTTGATTGGGTGATTTTGTTTTAGTCTATAAATCCTAGGTGACATTCCCAACTATCTTGTCTTAGCCATGAAGGATTTGAAAATGCTTGAGTAAGTTTTTCAATACCTTTTCCTCAACACCATATAGGATTTGATCTCCCTTAGGCTCTTCATATACCTAAGAAAGGAATAGAGATACAAGCAAAGGATGCTTCTAAGATTGATAATATGTTATGATCTACAAATATATCAATTTTCTATCAATAAACACACAAACTTACATGAATAGTCATTTAGAGGGAAACATCCATCATATCTTTTATTAATAAAGTAAGCAATATTACAACTTATAGGTGTAAACTTAACAGATATATTTCTTCCAAGCTCATTTCCTAGGCCTTGCCACCAAAATTCCAGAGTAACGTTACTAGTCTTTTCTTCCCTTTCCCATGGAAATGGATTGGTACTTATAGGTCTTAAGATATTAGGCCATATGGTTAATGGGATAAGATCTTCAGGCCTATACTGGAAGCCTTCTCAAGACTAAACCCATAGAAATCAGAGAGATCTCTCATCCATCACAACCAAATTGAAAAAGGGGAGCTTCTAGGCTCAGTTATGACCTAAGTACACAGACAGAGTGACTCGGTCGTGACTTGGAAGTTTGGAAAGGGTGAACAACCCCTTTGGTCATGGGCTTGAGAAATGACAAGGGTGACCGAAGGGAGATTAGGCTAGAAACACAATGGGAATATTATGAGAAATGAGTGAATTGGGTAAGTGTCCTCTAGGAGATGATGTCTTAGTGGGCAGGGGGTTAATAATGCTATAAAAGTACCATGATTATTGGAAAATTGTCTAAAGCTTGTTGAGATTATATTTAAAATCTAGATATGAAGTAAAGAAACTTGACTTCTATTGACAGATATAATTGGTTCTTCTAGTGTGTTTCCATTTGTTGAGGCCACAACAACCCCCATTTTTTTTATTTTTTACAAGAAAAAGCCCCCCCTACTAAAATTTGAACTATAATGCCTAATCCTCTATGGTTAGATGTTCGAGCAGGAATTTTTGGGAGAACAACATAGAAAACGAGGAAGAATGAACCAAGAAGGAGAGTGTGCCACATTTTGAGGAAAAGCAGAGCGCGTGACAGGATTTGCAGAAATCTAGTGCAAATGTGGACAAACCTAGCCATGCTAGGGTTAGGGTTTATGGATGGATTGTAAGCGATTATAATCTAATTTTGTAATATAAATAGAAGAGATAGAAAGTAGTTTGAGGAATCTAGGATCCAATTATTAGAGTGGGAGTGAGACAAGTCTATTTTGGAGTATTTATGAGTTGAAGTCTATTTTGAGAGATCTAGAGCTCGGATGAAGTCTAAGTACTTGAGGTTCAGGTCACAAGATGTGGAGATTGGTGTGATGCTAGTCTGCCTCACTAATCTATATTATGATGTAATGTGTGCAACGCCTTTTGATGCTTAAGAAAAGAAGAAGATATTTGTGGACATAGCCCTAGGGGGGTGAACCATGGTAAAATTGTGTGTGCAATGTTTTTTAATGTTTTACTATTTATGTAGTTATGATTGAATGATTAGGTAGATGAATGGATGATTTATTTACAACGCGGACTAGAATAAATATGCACATGAATGAATGAATGAATGGATTTGATGAATATTGTAATCAAATTCATGGTTAAGTAGAAATAATAAATAAGAAAGAACATCCCCCAATCCCTTCCATGACTACAGACATATGCATTCTGCAGTACCCTATAAACCATCTCCGATGAGAATGCATTGTGCACTTTGTGCATAGTGTAGTCTTCTAGTTTACTAGAAGGGTTGATGGTGATAATGGTTTTGTTGGAGAACTAAGGTAGAACTTGGGCTAGCCCATAAGTCTAACAAATGGTTTTGTTGCTGGTAAGAATTAGAAGGAGAGCCAGGAAGGGGTTTGGTGAAGGATATGAAGTGGTAGAAAGGGATGTTCATGCCATGGAATCCTACGAACCAAGAGATTGAAATATGGTTGGAGACAAAGTAGTTAAAGCTAGAACAAAAAAACAATAAGGGTTCTAGATATACACCGCACCAGTACCTGCAGAGGTATGTGTTTACTAATTCACATGAAGCATTTTTTTTTTCTTTCCAGAGTTATTACAGGAATGGTTGTTAAGGTTGAAGGATACCCATCTGACTAATAGGATTAGACCAGTAGTGTGGACTGATGAAAATATCATGCGGTTGGAAAGAGTTAATGATAAATTTATGCGTGTAGGGGATTTTTGGTTAGATAACATTACTGCAAGGTTTATCATTGAGTTTGCAGTAGATACAACAAATTCAAATACTATTGTAGAGAAAGATTTCTTGAGGGGACCTAGAGGGAGGTACATCAGGTCACTCTACACATCAATAAAGATATTATTACATGATAAAAGTTTGATGACCATGGAATCATACAACTAGGTCACTCTGTGCACATGGGGGAATTGGGGGAAGCACTAAGGAAGATCTAAGAAATGGAGAAGGTCCTGGAGAGTAGACAGAAAAAGGAGGAAATGGACCCCATCATGATGGATGATGAACAAACCAGGGAAATCATAAGGAATTGAGGTGTGATGTGCAACAGACGACCCTACCAGTATAGGATGAATAACAAGAAGAGATTTTTAGTGGAGTGAGAGGGCTTGGAAAGTTATGAAGAAGAGGTAGAGGATCTTCATGCCACAGGGCATATTGAGGATATCTTGTGCACCACATATGAAAGGAAAACTAGAGGTCATGGGTCAGGTGCAAAAGAAGGCTCTCCATTCCATATCTGAATTAGTGTGGAACCCACAGCCACATGTGAAACTAACACAACTAAAGAAGAAAAAATAGTTAACCAACAAGTGATTAGTGGTATAATAATGTTTTCAGGACGTGGGTCCAATATAAAAAGTGCAAGTTCATCAAGTAGCATTCAAGTTTCTACACCGCGCGGAGGTGGTAATTAAGAAAATTTCACAATGGTAGGACTAGATCCAACCATCAGGTTACCATAGTTTCAAGCGGATGGGTCAGATGATCCAGAAAAAAAAAATGCATCTATGAGAAGATATGGGAAACAAAGCATATTATAGATGAGGATGAAAAGGTTGCGCAGTTGGAAATCACTTTTAGAGACTGTGCATTAGATTGGTACATGGGTCTCTCAAAAAATAACCCAATGAGAACACCTACAATTGTAGTAGATGTGAAGAGGTAGTTAATAAATGAATTTCATAAGCCAAGTTCAAAAGACCAGTTTATGAATGAAATGATAGAGATCAAGAAAAAACCAGGAGAATCAATCTGGGAAGTGGACCATAAATTCAAGAGGATAAAAGGTAAGTTAAATTACAGTATTACTGATACACAACATAGAAATTTGTTTGTTAATTCTTTGTTGCCACACTTGAAGTATCCCTTGATACAACATAAATTCCAAAGCTAGGGTGAGGCCCTGTAGGTAGCGTTATAGCTAGAGGAAAACCAATACAAGCATACAGATCCAGTTGTGGAAGATTTGAAGCAATATCTAAAGAACTTAACATTCTAGTTAAATTAAAACAAAGGAAAGGATAAAAGAGGAGATGTATGGTCTATAATGTGCAGGAAAAAATGCCATCACAAGAATGAGTGTCCATTATTTTCGCAGTGTATTGGAGTGGGTATGCCAAACCATTTAGCTTCAAGAGGACCATGGTGTGATATTTGTAAAACACATGGGCATGATCCCTATCACTTCCCCATAATGTAGAAGTACCAGAAAGTACCGAAGAGTAAATTTTGTAACCTTTGTAACTGAGTTGGACATGAAGACAAGGACTGTAAAACCTTGGAGATGATGAAAGAAAGGATTGCAGATACATATAGGGTACAGGTTGAACATGTAATAGGAAAATATGCGTAGCAACCACAGTATAACATTATACAACAACCATAGTACAATACCATGCAGTAGTTTGCAGCACAACCACAGTATAATGTGAGGCAGTTTCAAGAGAAGCATCAGTATAATCGTGCACAATAGTGTGCAACACCACAACAATAAAATAACCTACAACCATAGTATAATCAAGGACCTCAATATAACACACTGCACGAATATAATCAAGGGAAAATAAGAGGCTTCAGAGGAGGAGGCCTTAGAGGAAGAGGCTTTCGAGGAGGTCGAGGACCAGTAGTGTTTCATAACTGTCAGAAACCAAGGAAATTTTCCATAGACTTCCCACAACCACTTGCAACATGTATGTAATATCGCGTAGCATACCATGAAACATAAGACTATCCAACACTATTGATAAAAATACAGGACAAGAGGAACCAGAATAATCAGAATGTATAATGGATCGGGGTAGAAAAAAGAGAATAAGATGGGAAGAATATTAACATAGTGACTAGATGTGGAGCCAAGATAGGAGAAGATGTCACCAAGAAGGATCAGGACCAATGCTAGTGGGTTAGGAAGAATACAGAACCTGAATAGAATTTTGATGCACACGAGAAAGAGATATTCAAAGAAGATAGAAAAGATTTATTGAAGGAAAATATTGTGTCCACTTCATGAATGAATACAGTATATGAGATATCAGTCTATGACATGCCTTCACTATTTGATCAGACTAATCAAGAGCAGTCTTTAGGAAAAGTAAGTAACTTAATAAATTTCTGGGGAGATTTTGTCAAATTGTTGGGTGATTAAAATTCCTTACAAGTACTGCAGAATTTAGATTGAATGCTAACATAAGAGATTTCAATATGGGGGATATTGTACTAGACTTAGGATCTGAAGTCAATGTTATTCTAAAGAAAACTTGGGAAGTTATGGGAGAAACACAATTGGGGTATTCACCTATTCAGTTGAAGTTGGGAAATTAGCATAGAGTGGTGCCAATAGGAAGGTTGAAGGGGATTTCAGTAGATCTAGATGGTTTGTGCACCATGGTTGACTTTGAATTCATTTACATAGTGGACAATACTTCTCCATATCCAACACTGTTGGGTCTGGATTTGGCCTTTGATAACCAAGATATTATCAATTTGAAGACAAGAAATATGATATTTGAATATGGAGAATACATAGTTATTGCTCCATTGGATCCTTCAGAAGGAGGCATGTATGTGGAACCTACAGATAATATCCTAACAAAATATGTGAATCAGTTATACAGAACTACTATGCACGAAGAAAATTATATCAACCCAAGTGTATATGGAATGCTCAATTGGAGGAGTATAGGTTCTTGTGCTTCAGACTCTGACACGGGACTAGAGAAGTGGTAGCAGTGGTTACATGAATTATATACCAGGAGATGTGCTAGAATGACACGCGTGCTAATATTGGTTGGTATAGAGGTAAGAGAACCTTATATTTTTTATGGATTAAATGATTTAGAAGAAATTTTAATGAAGTATGAGGTATAGGTTATGGAAAATCAAATATTACCAACTGTTGGGGCTCACAAATGTCCTATTTTCATCCACCTTTCCATTCATCATTCTCCACATTTCATCACCCCATTAACCTTTTACAATATCATTTCCATAAATATACTTGGGTTTCACCTTATCGTTCTCCACTTTATTCATTTTAGTATTAAAAATGAATTTGTGATTAAATGTTAGAAAATTTACATATTTTCATATATATCTCAAATATGTGTGAGCTTTGTAATGTGTAGGAATATGTGAAGGATTAAATCAAAAGGACTTCTCGAATAATTCCTCCACCATTTCAATACTTGAGGAGATAATTCAAGCCCATTCCAAGGAGAAGATCATGGAGATTTGGTTGGAATATCTTATCCAAGATATATGAGAGATATGTGTGAGGATTTGAAGGGATTATATTTTGTAATAATGAGAAATAGGTTGAGAGAAAAGTATATTTTGTAATAATGAGAAATAGATTGAGAGAAAAGTGGATCTGTAATAATGAGATGGTTATCTGATCTCTGGCTACCTCATGTATAAAATAGAGTGCTCTCTTCATGAGAATTCAATTAGAATTAGAATATGGAATTAGAGTAAGCATTAATGGTAGTCATTAGTATTCGAAAGAGAAAGGGATTCTAGCTTTGATTCATGGTTTTGTTTTCATGCTTCATTATTCTTTTAGGAAGATTGATTTGATTATTGAACATAAGATTGCTTCCACTGGTGATATCTCATATGTCATTGTGCCATTCAAACTCTTCACATGTTGTATTTGATTTTCCTTCATGTAGTTCTCCACTTATAGATTAATTTCATTTACGCAATTTCCCATTCCTAGATTAATTTCAATTCCAAGTCGTTTGTTAGATTAATGATTCTATTTCAGTCATGTGTTAGATTAATGATTCTATTTTAGTCGTGTGTTAGATTAATGATTCAATATCAGTCGTGTGTTAGATTAATGATTCAATTTCATTTGTAGCTTAAACATTATATTAGATTAGTCCGGCTTCAATCTTGCATATACTTTTCATGTGCTTCGTCAGTTTACGAAGCCCGGGTTGACAAATTAAATAGTTTGGAAAGTACTACAACTCAATTAATACAAAATTAGTTTGGCCTAATATAACGACTGTCGTTCCCTTGTCACGATTGTTGTTCCTTTTGTAAGTAGTGTTGTTCATTTGAACGAAACAATTGTCGTTCCTTTTGTTACAATTGTTGTCCCTTTGTAGGGGTTGCATCTATGGAGGATGGGTATTGAAAATGGAAGGTAAGAACCTACGTAGGTGACAAGTAAAACACTTATGCCAGCACATACCTTTGGATGATGCATAGAGGTTATATTTTAAGACATCTTTAGAGACCAACATTTTGGCGTCATTTTCGGGGAAGCACGATGGATTGAGGTATTAGTTTCTTTTTCATTTTAATTCATGCAAGTGTGATCTAAACGTGTTGGTAAGGGGTCATAGAATATTGTGACATGAGACTCCTCATGTTCTCCCTACCAACTAGGTAGAAGTAATTTCAATTTTTGCAAGATTAGTTTCAATTTCTGCAAGATTAGTTTCAATTTCTACAAGTGTGATCTAGATATGTTGGTTAGGGGACATAAAAGCTTGTGAGAGGATACTCCTCATGTTCTCTCTACCAACTAGGTAGAAATAATTTCAATTTATGCAAGATTAGTTTCAATTTCTGCGAGTGTGATCTAGATATGTTGGTAAGGGGACATAGAAGCTCGTGAGAGGAAACTCCTCATGTTCTCCCTACCAACTAGGTAGAAGTAATTTCAATTTCTGCAAATTTCAGTTCATGCAAAAGTAGTTTTTAATTTTTATGATCTACATGTGTTGAGGGTCATAGAAGCTTGTGAGAGGAGACTCCTCACTGTCCCAGCCAACTATCAGGAATGTTTTAATTTCCACAACTATGAAGAGTAATTTTTTTATTTTTTATTTTTATTTTTTTCCGTTTCAATAAGAGTGCTTTTATTCAAGTTTTTTTCATTTAGATTTTAGTTTTGGGTGTTGTAAGAATCTTTTTTTTTAACATGATTTAACAATGAATATAAGCTTGGAACAACTTACGCAGATCCTAGAAAAAGTCGGGGTCTCCTCTTCTCTAGAAGAGGAGTTCTTGACAGTAGCCGAAAGCTTGTTCACTCCTCCTGCGGCCAAAGAAGAATCAACATACGAAGAACCTTGCATGTTTAATGAAGAATCATTAGGTGCACAAGAGGGAGAGGAGGACAACGAGGAGATGCAACATGATCTGAGTAAGAAAAATTACACCTATGAAAGCCTAATCGAACATTGGTTTCAAGGAAGTACTAGGTTAGATTCATTTAGTTTTTCTTTTTCATTTTTTAATTTACAGTTTCAACCGCTAATTTCACACATTCATACATATTCTTGACTGTCAATTAATAAATTGAAAGATAACATTTTGTTATTAATGTTGCGTGCATGGCTACATTGGCTATTTGATTACACGTAGCTTCTCTCTAATTTCTAATTAGCATAGTGTAGGTAGGGTTTTATTTTCAAGTTTTTCATTTGCTAGAATAAGTATTCTCTCCTCCACACTTCATGCGATCATGAGGATCAAAAAGTAGGATGATTGATTGATTGATTGATTGATTTCAGGAATATCAATTAATTGATGAAATGAAAAAAAATTCCTAATCTATTTTTCGTCTTCCATTGGCTCATAAATTTTTAATAAGCTTGTGAAATAATTTTTTATTTTATTCTTTATTTTGAAAACATTATAGAAGAAATAAATGAAAAGTTGTGCATCCTCCATCTGCAATAAAACAGTAAGTACATTAATTGAATTAAAAAAAATAAAAAAATATAATAATGTAAATGAATAAGATCTGCAATCTATGCAAGAGGCAGGTGACATATAATATTGTTTTTAAACTTTGGTCTGGTTTGCATGCCATATTCTTTCTCTCGCCCCTTATCTTGTAAGAAATAACCCTGCAAGCAAGAAAATATCATGAATAAGCAGAAACCACCGCATAAATCGAACAAATAAACAACTTGCGAGGGTCTTCCCATCAATAATTTGACTGCTCCTCTCCTCACTTTAAAATACGTAGGTCGAAGGCAGTCAATCAATATCTCAATAACTCGGTATTGACCAGCCTTCACTAAGCACAAGACTCTAATTTATCTTATCAAAATGAAATTGTTTATCATTGTTCACTATTTCCACTGTGCATGATCATCTACTTGCATATCGCTCGTGCACCATCATGAAAATGAAGAGAACAATGTTGAAGGAGATATCCAACGTTAACCCGGAAGAATGAATACACATCTGGAGTTGGAGCTGCTGCTTAAACTCAGTCGAATGTAATTGCGCATGTTTGGTACCCAGATCGAATGGCAAATTTGGACGAGATAAAGGTGTATGCTCCAACAACCTTGTTGGAATAACTAATTAAAAGAAATGAGTAGGTAAATTCATGTTGAGAGGGATCGACCAGGTAAGCAGATCCATTTTTTTCTCAACATATCCCCTGAAATCCATTTTTAGATTCATATTCAACCAAACAAAGAATTTTTTTGTCGGAGGTTTCCAGACTAAATCCTATTTTCGTTGATTTCATATTAATTGGTTTTGCAACATATTCTTGCCAATTAATATTTAATCAGATGTGATCCTTTATATATTTGGTTATTAGAGTTTTATTCAAGTGGCCCTTGTTTATACATATGGATTTTGAAAAAGAAATTATTACAGTTGGTTCTAACTTTGATTGGCATTTATCTGGTCATTTTGTTTTGTAATAATGGTTGGAAATCAATGAGGATTTGGTATCATCTCCATACTATCAGCCTTCATGCTAAATCAATTTTGTTGCACTCCTGAAAATTGAAAATGATATCCAAACTGTTTGTTACAAAAATGAAGAGGACACTGTGGAAGCACTTGAATCGCTAAATGGTTCTATATTTCATCAAAGATATATCATTGTCCAGTTCGCAAGGGTTGACGATGGGAGAGGGGGTTATACACGTGACATGTATGAAGAAAAGTCATATTATCATCAAGAGACATGATATATCAGCATCACCCATAGCTTGGAAGAGATAGACAGTTGGCCCAGATGCATTATGCATGATAGGAGTCGTAGTAGAAGTCGATTTAACAATGAATGTGGAATATTTGAATGCTTGCCTGGTGACATTTATTGTTCATATCAATCTTGTTGGATGGGCATCCAAATGGGTAACCATTGTCAATGGAGATGTTCCTAGCAGGTTTGAATGGATCCGCTTCATCAAATCGAGGCCTTGAAGAGCTGCAGGAGAATGGAGATCACGTATTAGCAACAGCAATGGCAAATGGAAAAACAATTGTGAATTGGTGGAGAATGGAGTTCCAAGTGTTCAGATAAATATTGGCAAGTCATTGATTGAAGGACGTTCGACCTCACATAATTATTATAAATATTCGGGAAACCCTTGAGCCTGCATTTTCTCCACTCCTTTACATTCCCACTGAAGCAATTGGCAAGAGGTTTACAAATCGGGCTCCAACTACAATCACGAGAATGTATCATTCCACTGCTCTTATGCTTCCCGATGCACGAGTTTTAGTATCCAGGAGCAATCCCCATAAAATCTATAATCGTGTCGCCAAGCCTATTTTCCTCCCTATCTATATTCCCTCTATGATCACAAGCGACCGGCCATTGCATCTATTTCTACAAGGGAAATCAGACAACATTCCGAAAATCAAATGGAGTTATCCTCATATTATAGTTATTGGTATATGCGACCCATCGATTAGGTGTTCGACGCTTGCTATCATGCTTACTCTTGGAGGACACTAGCCTGGTTCATCCTAAAGAAATAGGTGCGCTAAATGAGGTTTTACAAAAGTAGCATGGTGATTAGCATTTCTAGAACTCAGTATAAACTACAAAATGATGCTAAGTGTGATGTGTTGTGGGAACTATGACGGATTCTAGATGCTAACATTTCAGCACGCAGGGTTTTTAGGGAAGTGACTCTTTCATGCCTACAATTCTTCATAGTTTTCAAAGTACATGTGATACTGTTGGAGATCAATATTTGATGGCATTACCCCTGAAAGGATTTTAGTGCATTACTACATGTTGTGACAGTCAGGGTTTCTGACAATGCAGTCAATCGATTGAAATTTCATACGATCATTTCATCTCAGACATTTTTCGCCTACTCTAAGTAATGATTCTAGTGATCACCTTACACTTAAAGAATATTCAGAATGGATATATAGGAGGAAGATTTGAAATATCTGGCTACACCAAGTTTCTGAAAGCGAAGATGGTAGCTCGAAAGTAGATGAATTTGTTAGATCCGAAGACGCATTACTTAGCAACGATGAGTGTGGTTATTTGAAGGAGGTTTTTAAAGTCCACAATATGATTAATGACAGATTCATCTCCTCAACGGAGCTTCAAACAGGCACTGTGTAATTTGGGTTTCATTTAGAGGGAAGATTTGGCGAACTCCCAACGAATGTGCATACGATACCTGTGCTTCCTGTTGATCTTCATGAACCCTCGATTCATTTTCCTTCATAATGAATAAAAAAGAAGAGGGTAGTCCGATCAAAGAGTGGAGAAGGATCCTTCCATCGTTGTCTCAGAACTGCTTGGATCTATGGTTGTGCATGGTGGCATGCGCTATAGGTATATGAAAGTTAACATGCATGCATTGTTTATTTTGTTTTTTTTCTTTTATTTGTTTTTTTATTATTCTTTTGTTTTATTATAAAACAATTATAATAACAAAAAAAAAATTGTTTGTTTTATTACAAACCATTTTTTTTTATTAA
>SNQJ01S0059444.1:12887-42550 GCA_010110895.2 Picea sitchensis
ACAATGATCATGAAAAGAGGTATAAAACACATTTTAATTACTTTGTCACATTTGTCCTTCTTTCTACATGTTATATTTTCGAACATCTCACAAGTTTTCATGCAGGATTTGTACTAAGTTTTTTCAGAAGCGTGGTCGATCACATCTTGCTGCTGAAGTGATTTTCAAAGATCACAAAAATTTTGAAAAAAAAACATGTCTTATTGACTGCTTGAAGGAGATGATTCTCGTCTTACACATCATGGCATTTGCAGTTACACATAAACCTTTTTATAAACCCATTTGCGTCATGAATGTCTTCCTCCATTTCTCCTTCAAAGAAGATTGGTCATCCCTATGTTGAAGCCCATCTCCCATTTGAATTTTCCTTCATAACTTTGCACACGCCTATCTTTTTTAGTCGCATACATCTCTTTATCTTTTTCAGTTCATTTTTCCTTGTCAATAAAACTATCCATCTCCCTTTCCATGACTACATTGCCTTTCCATATGCATTGTTACTACTGAGATATTTTCATTTATATTCCTACCACTCTTTTTATCAAAACCTGTGTTGACTTATGTGGGATTCTTTAAGGCCCACATTTCAACAAGTCTTGCCCAATTGGCCTCAACACCTTATCTGGGATATAGACTAGAGTCCATTTTGAGTACATGGAGACTTGCATGACTTAATGGAAAGTTATCTCACTAACAATCATGGGAATACATCAATGTCCCTTGATCATCAGAACTTGCAAGTGGCTCGACATCAGCTCATTCATTCACACTTCGCAATATCTACTCGGGTATGTTGGCCCTCATTGACATCAATGATGAGTTGCCTCACATTGGTTAACAACATTAATCATCGGTCGATACTCCAGTGACTTCTTTTCATGCTCGACATCGACACATTCATTCACATTATTAGAGTTGTACCATCAGGCTTAGCAATGGGTGAAGACTATACACTTTTCATGACTCTATCAGCAATTACAGCAGCATGACTTTAGCCATATGAGAGTACCACAGTTCCACTTTCATACTTTATCTTTTCCATGATTCATTCAGTAGAATTTCAGATTCCTCTACTTCACATTATCTGATCCAGCAGACAACAATCACATCTATAGTAGCAGTCACTTTCCATATGATCCTATAGTAGTGACATCTTCCATGCTCTAGCAGTCGCATCAGCCATATTCCTATTACATAGTTCATCAACATTTTGGGTAAGTGGAGGTATGTTATTTCCTAAACTTTAATCATGTAATTCCTCAACTACTAGCAATGAATAATTTGGAAAATTCCCTCACTAAGTTCCCTTTCCTTTTCACTTCTACGACTTATTCCATGTTGCATGACGACATGCAACAAGTTCATTTGGGGGTAGGGGACTTTATTCACTATCATCACTCCATTTTTCCAATACCATCATTCCATTTTTCGTCTCATTTACCAGTTATGAACATTTTGTTTCCAACATTTATTTTCCAATGATACTCTGTTGCACTTTTCTTCATAAGCATTGATATACATATTGGCATGATTCACACATATAAAAAAAAGGGCTTTCTTATACTCAATGATTTTTCCTTATGCACATTGATAGCATATATTTTCCAGTAAGAGTATGGGAAAATTATTATCATAACAACAAGAGAACAAATAAACGAAATGAATGTTGTTAACACAAGAACCAACATTCTTTATATTCATGGTTGTCACACAAGAACCAACCATAATAAAATGACAGTTGATACTCATGTAAATCCCATCCTGGAAACATTCATTATCATCACTCAAAGCCAACATTCAGAGGCCAAAATTTCTTGAGAAGATCCATTCATGGTTGCATGAGGACATGCAACAAGTTAAGTTTGGGGGTATGTTGGGCCTCAGAAATGTCCTATTTTCATCCACCTTTCCCTTCATCATTCTCCACATTTCATCACCCCATTAACCTTTCACGATATAATTTCCATAAATATACTTGGGTTTCACTTTATTGTTCTCCACTTTATTCATTTTAGTATTAAAAAGGAATTTGTGATTAAATGTTAGAAAATTTACATATTTTCATATATATCTCAAATATGTGTGATCTTTGTAATGTGTAGGAATATGTGAAGGATTAAATCAAAAGGACTTCTTGAATACTTCCTCCACCATTTCGATATTTGAGGAGACAATTCAAGCCGATTCCAAGGAAAAGATCATCGAGATTTGGTTGGAATATCTTATCCAAGATATATGAGAGATATGTGTGAGGATTTGAAGGGAGTATATTTTGTAATAATGAGAAATAGGTTGAGAGAAAAGTGGATCTGTAATAATGAGATGGTTATATTATCTTCAAGGCTCTCATGTATAAAAGAGTGTGCTCTCTCTTCATGAGAATTCAATTAGAATTAGAATATGGAATTAGAGTAGTCATTAATGGTAGTCATTAGGATATGAAAGAGAAAGGGATTCTTTGCTTTGATTCATGGTTTTGGTTTTCATGATTTCATTATTCTGTTATGAAGATTGATTTGATTATTGAATGTAAGATTGCTTCATTGGTGAGAGCTCTCATATGTTGTTGTGCCATTCAAAATCTTCACATGTTGTATTTTCTTTTCCTTCATGTAGTTCTCCACTTATAGATTAATTTCATTTAAATTTCCCATTCCTAGATTAATTTCAATTTCAAGTCATGTGTTAGATTAATTATTCTATTTCAGTCATGTGTTAGATTAATGATTCTATTTCAATCATGTGTTAGATTAATGGTTTAATTTCAGTCGTGTGTTAGATTAATGATTCAATTTCAGTTATATCTTAAACATTAGATTAGATTAGTTCTGCTTCAATCTTACATATACTTTGTGTGTGCTTCGTCAGTTTATGAAGCCCAGGTTGACAAATTAAATAGTTGGGAAAGTACTACAACTCAATTAATACAAAATTAGTTCGGCATAATATAATGATCGTCGTTCCCTTGTCACGATTGTTGTTCTTTTTGTAAGTAGTGTTGTTCATTTGAACGAAACAATTGTCGTTCCTTTTGTTACAATTGTTGTCCCTTTGCAGGGGTTGCATCTATGGAGGACGGGTATTGAAAATGGAAGGTAAGAACCTACGTAGGTGACAAGTAAAACACTTATGCCAACACATACCTTTGGATGATGCATAGAGGTTATATTTTAAGACATCTTTAGAGACCAACATTTTGGCATTGTTTTCGGGGAAGCACGATGGATTGAGGTATTAGTTTCTTTTTCATTTTAATTCATGCAAGTGTGATCTAAATGTGTTGGTAAGGGTTCATAGAATATTGTGACAGGAGACTCCTCATGTTCTCCCTACCAACTAGGTAGAATTAAATTCAATTTTTGCAAGATTAGTTTCAATTTCTGCAAGATTAGTTTCAATTTCTGCAAGTGTGATCTAGATATGTTGGTTAGGGGACATAGAAGCTTGTGAGAGGATACTCCTCATGTTCTCTCTAACAACTAGGTAGAAATAATTTCAATTTATGCAAGATTAGTTTCAATTTCTGCGAGTGTGATCTAGATATGTTGGTAAGGGGACATAGAAGCTTGTGAGAGGAAACTCCTCATGTTCTCCCTACCAACTAGGTAGAAGTAATTTCAATTTCTGCAAATTTCAGTTCATGCAAAAGTAGTTTTTAATTTTTATGATCTACATGTGTTGAGGGTCATAGAATCTTGTGAGAGGAGACTCCTCACTGTCCCTTCCAACTATCAGGAATGTTTTAATTTCCACAACTATGAAGAGTAATTTTATTTTTTTTCCGTTTCAGTAAGAGTGCTTTTATTCAAGTTTTTTTCATTTAGATTTTAGTTTTGGGTGTTGTAAGAACCTTTTTTTTTAACATGATTTAACAATGAATTTAATCTTGGAACAACTTATGCAGATCCTAGAAAAAGTTGGGGTCTCCTCTTCTCTAGAAGAGGAGATCTTGACAGTAGCCAAAAGGTTATTCACTCCTCCTGAGGCCAAAGAAGAATCAACATACGAAGAACCTTGCATGTTTAATGAAGAATCATTAGGTGCACAAGAGGACGAGGAGGACAATGAGGAGATGAAACATGATCTGAGTAAGACAAATTACACCTACGAAAGCCTAATCGAACATTGGTTTCAAGCAAGTACTAGGTTAGATTCATTTAGTTTTTCTTTTTCATTTTTTAATTTACAGTTTCAACCGCTAATTTCACACATTCATACATATTCTCGACTGTCAATTGATAAATTGAAAGATAACATTTTGTTATTAATGTTGTGTGCATGGCTACATTGGCTATTTAATTACACGTAACTTCTCTCTCATTTCAAATTAGCATAGTGTAGGTAGGGTTTTATTTTCAAGTTTTTCATTTACTAGAATAAGTAGTCTCTCCTCCACGCTTCATGCGATCATGAGGATCAAAAAGTAGGATGATTGATTGATTGATTGATTTCAGGCATATCAATTAATTGATTAAATGAAAAATTTTGCCTAATCTATTTTTCGTCTTCCATTGGCTCATAAATTTTTAATAAGCTTGTGAAATAAATTTTTATTTTATTCTTTATTTTGAAAACATAATAGAAGAAATAAATGAAAAGTTGTGCATCCTCCATCTGCAATAAAATAGCAAGTACATTAATTGAATTAAAAAAAATAAAAAATATATAATAATGTAAATGAATAAGATCTGCAATCTATGCAAGAGGCAGGTGACATATAATATTGTTTTTAAACTTTGGTCTGGTTTGCATGCCATATTCTTTCTCTCGCCCCTTATCTTGTAAGAAATAACCCTGCAAGCAAGAAAATATCATGAATAAGCAGAAACCAACACATAAATCGAACAAATAAACAACTTGCGAGGGTCTGCCCATCAATAATTTGATTGCTCTTCTCCTCACTTTAAAATACGTAGGTCGAAGGCAGTCAATCAATATCTCAATAACTCGGTATTGACCAGCCTTCACTAAGCACAAGACTCTAATTTATCTTATAAAAATGAAATTTTTTATCACTGTTCACTATTTCCACTGTGCATGATCATATACTTGCATATCGCTCGCGCACCATCATGAAAATGAAGAGAACAATGCTGAAGGAGATATCCAACGTTCACCTGGATGAATGAATACACATCTGGAGTTGGAGTTGCTTCTTAAACTCATTCGAATGCAATTGCACGTGTTTGGTACCCAGATCGAATGGCAAATTTGGATGAGATAAAGGCGTACGCTCCAACAACCTTGTTGGAATAACTAATTAAAAGAAATGAGCATGTAAATTCATGTTGAGAGGGATCGACCAGGTAAGCAGATCCATTTTTTTCTCAGCATATCCCCTGAAATCCATTTTTAGATTCATATTCAACCAAACAAATAATTTTTTTGTCAGAGGTTGCCAGACTAAATCCCATTTTCGTTGATTTCGTATTAATTGGTTTTGCAACATATTCTTTCCAATTAATATTTAATCAGATGTGATTCTTTATATATTTTGTTATTAGAGTTTTATTCAAGTGGCCCATGTTTATACATCTGGATTTTGAAGAAGAAATTATTACAGTTGGTTCTAACTTTGATTGGCATTTATCTGGTCATTTTGTTTTGTAATAATGGTTGGAAATCAATGAAGATTTGGTATCATCTCCATAATATCAGCCTTCACGCTAAATCAAGTTTGTTGCACTCCTCAAAATCGAAAACGATATCCAAACTGATTGTTACAAAAATGAAGAGGACATTGTGGAAGCACTTGAATCGCTAAATGGTTCTAGATTTCATCAAAGATATATCATTGTCTAGTTCGCAAGGGTTGACGATGGGAGAGGGGGTTATACACGTGACAGGTATGAAGAAAAGTCATATTATCATCAAAAGACATGATATATCAGCATCACCCATAGCCTGGAAGAGATAGACAGTTGGCCCGGATGCGTTACGCGTGATAAGAGTCGTAGTAGAAGTCGATTCAACGATGAATGTGGAAGATCTAAATGCTTGCCTGGTCACATTTATTGTTCAGCTCAATATTGTTGTATGGGCATCCAAATGGGTAACCATTGTCAATGGAGATGTTCCCAGCAGGGCTGAATGGATCCACTTCATCAAATTGAGGCCTTGAAGAGCTGCAGGAGAATGGAGATCGCGTCTTAGCAACCGCAATGGAAAATGGAAAAACAATTGTGAATTGGTGGAGGATGGAGTTCCAAGTGTTCAGATAAATATTGGCAAGTCATTGATTGAAGGACGTTCGACCTCACATAATTATTATAAATATTTGGGAAACCCTTGAGCTTGCATTTTCTCCACTCCTCTACATGCCCACCGAAGCAATTGGCAAGAGGTTTACAAATCAAGCTCCGGCTACAATCCCGAGAATGTATCATTCCACTGCTCTTCTGTTCCCGATGCACGGGTTTTAGTAGCCAGGAGCAATCCCCATAAAATCTATAATCTTGTCGCCAAGCCTATTTTCCTCCCTATCTATATTCCCTCTACGATCACAAGCAACCGGCCATTGCATCTATTTCTACAAGGGAAATCAGACAACATTTCAAAAATCAAATGGAGTTATCCTCATATTACAGTTATTGGTATATGTGACCCATCAATCAGGTGTTCGACACTTGCTATCATGCTTACTCTTGGAGGACACTATCCTGGTTCATCTTGAAGAAATAGGTGCGCTAAATGAGGTTTTACAAAAGTAGCATGGTGATTAGAATTTCTAGAACTCAGTATAAACTACAAAATGATGCTAAGTGTGATGTGTTGTGGGAACTATGACGGATTCTAGATGCTAACATTTCAGCACACAGGGTTTTTAGGGAAGTGACTCTTTCCTTCTTACAATTCTTCATAGTTTTCAAAGTAAATGTGATACTGTTGGAGATCAATCTTTGATGGCATTACCCCTGAAAGGATTTTAGTGCATTACTACATGTTGTTACTGTCAGGGTTTCTGACAATGCAGTCAATCGATTGAAATTTCATACAATCATTTCATCTCAGACATTCTTTGCCTACTCTAAGTAATGATTCTAGTGATCACCTTACACTTAAAGAATATTCAGAATGGATATATAGGAGGAAGATTTGAAATATCTAGCTACACCAAGTTTCTGAAAGCGAAGATGGTAGCTCGAAAGTAGATGAATTTGTTAGATCCAAGGACACATTACTTAGCAACGATGAGTGTGGTGATTTGGAGGAGGTTTTTAAAGTCCACAATATGGTTAATGACAGATAGATGTCCTCAACGGAGCTTCAAATAGGCTCTGTGTAATTTGGGTTTCATTCAAAGGGAAGAGTTGGTGAACTCCCAACGAATGTGTATACGATACCTGTGCTTCCTGCTGATCTTCATGAATCCTCAGATCATTCTCCTTCATAATGAATAAAAAAGAAGAGGGTAGTCCGATCACAGAGTGGAGAAGGATCCTTCCATCGCTGTCTCAGAACTGCTTGGATCTATGGTTGTGCATGGTGGCCTGAAATATCTGGCTACACCAAGTTTCTGAAAGCGAAGATGGTAGCTCAAAAGTAGATGAATTTGTTAGATCCGAAGACGCATTACTTAGCAACGATGAGTGTGGTTATTTGAAGGAGGTTTTTAAAGTCCACAATATGATTAATGACAGATTCATCTCCTCAACGGAGCTTCAAACAGGCACTGTGTAATTTGGGTTTCATTTAGAGGGAAGATTTGGCGAACTCCCAACGAATGTGCATACGATACCTGTGCTTCCTGTTGATCTTCATGAACCCTCGATTCATTTTCCTTCATAATGAATAAAAAAGAAGAGGTATCCACCAAAGAGTGGAGAAGGATCCTCCATCGTTGTCTCAGAACTAATTGGATCTGTGGTTGTGCATGGTGGTCTGCGTTGTAGGTATATGAAAGTTAACATGCATGCATTGTTTATTTTGTTTTTTCTTTATTTGTTTTTTATTATCTTTTGTTTTATTATAAACAATTATAATAACAAAAAAAATTAAAAAAAAATTGTTTGTTTTATTACAAACCATTTTTTTTATTAAAAAAACATTAATTGCTCTGTTTATTATAAAAAAATGTTTTTTATTTCTTTGTTTCTAATATATATATATATATATATATATATATATATATATATATATATATATATATATAATAAAAATTAGGTCAAACATACAAAATAAAATAAAATTGTATAAAAAAATTAAAATAAAATAAAAAAATTAGGAAATCAAGTATAAAAATTAAAACAAAAAACAAAAAATTGCAAATGGACTTTCTTTTTTATAAATTCTTGAACACATGTTTTTTCGATTTTAATGCTAAGTAAGCAATCAATGATGAAACAACAAAATAATCATCCATGAAAAGAGGTATAAACACATTTTTTACTTTCTCACATTTATACTTCTTTCTACATGTTATATTTTCGAACATCTCACAAAGTTTTCATGCAGGATTTGTACTAAGTTTTTCTCGTAAGCTTGGCTCCATCACATCTTGTCAAGATTTTCAAAGATCACAAAAATTTTGAAAAAAAACATGTCTTATTGACTGCTTGAAGGAGATGATTCTCGTCTTAAACATCATGACATTTGCAAATACACATAAACCTTTTCATAAACCCATTTATGCCATGAATGTCTTCCTCCATTTCTCCTTCAAAGAAGATTGGTCATCCCTATGTTGGAAGCCCATCTCCCATTTGAATTTTCCTTCATAACTTTGCACACGCCTATCTTTTTGAGTCGTATACATCTCTTTAGCTTTTTCATTCCATTTTTCCTTGTCAATAAAACTATCCATCTCCCTTTCCATGACTACATTGCCTTTCCATATGCATTGTTACTAATGTGAGATATTTTCATTTATATTCCTACCCCTCTTTTTATAAACTCGTGTTGGATTTATGTGGGATTCCTTAAGGCCTACATTTCAACAAGTCTTGCCCAATTGGCCTCAACACCTTATCCTGGATATAGACTAGAGTCCATTTTGAGTAATTGGAGGCTTCAAGGACTTAATGGAAAGTTATCTCACTAACAATCAAGGGGAATACATCAATGTCCCTTTGATCATCAGATCTTGAAAGTGACTCGACATCAGCGCATTCATTCACACTTCGCAATATCTACTCGGGTATGTTGGCCCTCATTGACATCAATGATGAGTTGCCCTGGCTACTGGTTAACAACATTAATCATCGGTCGATACTCCAGTGACTTCTTTTCATGCTCCCACATTGACACATTCATTCACATTATTAGAGTTGTACCATCAGGCTTAGCAATGGGTGAAGACTATACACTTTTCATGACTCTAATGTAAGAATTACGTTAGCAGTATCTTTCAGATATATGAGAGTACCACAGCTCCACTTTCATACTTTATCTTTTCCAAATTATTCAGTAGAATTCTCAGATTCCCATCACATTATCCTCAATCCAGCGTGACAACAATCTATAGTAGTACCACTTTCCATATGATCCTATAGTAGTGACATCTTCCATGACCTAGCAACCGCATCAGCCATATTCCTATTAAGATAACCATCAACATTTTGGGTAAGGGAGGTATGTTATTTCCTGAACTTTAATCATGTAATTCTCAACCACTAGCAATGAATAATTTGGAAAATTCCCCTCACCAAGTTCCTCTTTCAATTCTAATGACTTATTCCAGCGTTGCATGTCCTTATGCAACAAGTTCATTTGGGGGTAGGGACCTTATTCACTATCACCAATTCCATTTTCCACACCATCATTCCATTTTTCTCGCCTCATTTACCGCTTATGAACATTTTATTCCAACAACATTTATTTTCCAATGTTACTTTGTTGCACTTTGCTTCACAAGCATTGATATACATATTGGCATGATTCACACATATATAAAAAAGGCTCATACTCAATGATTTTTCCTTATGCACATTGATAACATATATTTTCCAAGAAGAGTATTGGTAAAATTATTATCATAACAACAAGAGAACAATAAATGAATGAATGTTGTTAACACAAGAACCAACATCTTTATATTCATGGTTGTCACAAAAAAAACCAACCATAATAAATGACATTGATACCATGTAAATCCTATCCTGGAAAACATTCATTATCGTTACTCAAAGCCAACATTCAGAGGCCAAAATTTCTTAAGAAGATCCATTCATGGTTGCATGAGAACAAACAAGCTAAGTTTGGGGTATGTTGGCCTCGTGAATGTCCTATTTCATTCAATCTTTCCCTTTCATCATTCTCCACATCATCAACTTCCATTAACCTTTCACCATATAATTTCCATAAATATACTTGGGTTTCAATTTTATTGTTCTCCACTTCATTCATTTTAGTATTAAAGTAAGAATTTGTGATTAAATGTTAGAAAATTCTACATATTTTCATATATATCTCAACATGTGTGATCTTGTAATGTGTAGGAATATGTGAAGGATTAAATCAAAAGTGTGACTTTGAATACTTCCTCCACCATTTCGATATTTGAGGAGACAATTCAAGCCGATTCCAAGGAAAAGATCATCGAGATTTGGTTGAATATCTTATCCAAGATATATGAGAGATATGTGTGAGGATTTGAAGGGAGTATATTTTGTAATAATGAGAAATAGGTTGAGAGAAAGTGGATCTGTAATAATGATATTGTTATCTTATCTTCAAGGCTCTCTATGTATAAAAGAGTGTGGTTCTCCTTCATGAGAATTCAATTAGAATTAGAATATGGAATTAGAGTAGTCATTAATGGTGGGGTCATTAGGATATGAAAGAGAAAGGGATTCTCGTTTTGATTCATGGTTTTGGTTTTCATGGGTTTCATTATTCCTTGCTAAGATGGATTTGGTTATTGTAATGTAAGACTGCTTCATTGGTGAGAGCTCTCACATGTTGTTGCAGCTATCCAAAATCTCTCACATGTTGTATTTTCTTTTCCTTCATGTAGTTCTCCACTTATAGATTAATTTCATTTAAATTTCCCATTCCTAGATTAATTTCAATCCCAAGTCATGTGTTAGATTAATTCATCTATTTCCCAGTCATGTGTTAGATTAATGATTCCATTTCAATCATGTGTTAGATTAATGATTAATTTCACCGTAGTGTTAGATTAATGATTCAATTTCAGCTGTAACTTAAACATTAGATTAGATTAGTTCTCAGCTCTCAATCTTACATACTTTGTGTGCTTCACAGTTTATGAAGCCCAAAGACAAATTAAATACTTTGGGAAAGTACTACAACCCACTAATACAAAATTAGTTCTGCATATAGACATCGCCTGCTCCCTACCGCATTGTTGTTCGTGCAGTGTTGTTCATTTGAACTAAAACAATTGTCGCTCCTTTGTTACAATTGTTGTCCCTATGTAGGGCTGTGATCTATGGAGTAATTTTGGTATTGTCGGAAGGTAAGAACCCACGTAGGTGACAAGTAAAACACTTATGCCAACACATACCTTTGGATGATGCATAGAGTATATATTTTAGCATCTTTAGAGACCACAACATTTTGGCATTGTTTTCGGGAAGCACGCATGGATTGAGGTATTAGTTTCTTTTCATTTTAATTCATGCAAGTGTGATCTAAAATGTGTTGGTAAGGGTTCATAGAATATTGTGACAGGAGACTCTTCATGTTCTCCCTACCAACTAGGTAGAATTAAATTCAATTTTGCAAGATTAGTTTCCACTTCAAGATTAGCTCACTTCTCATGTGATCTAAACGTGTTGGTTAGGGGACATAGAAGCTTGTAACAGGAGACTCATCATGTTCTCTAACAACCTAGGTAGAAGCCACTCACCCTATGCAAGATTAGTTTCAATTTTAGAAAGTGTGATCTAGATATGTTGGTAAGGGACATAGAAGCTTGTGAGAGGAAACTCCTCATGTTCTCCCACCAACTAGGTAGAAGTAATTTCAATTCTCTAAAATTTCAGTTCATGCAAAAGTAGTTTTACTCTCATGATCCATGTGTTGAGGGTCATAGAATCTTGTGAGAGGAGACTCCCTAACGTCCTCCAACCATCGAATGTTTTTAATTTCCACAACCAAGGAAGAGTAATTGTATTTCTTCCTGCTTCAAGAAGAGTGCGTTTTTTCAAGTTTTTTTTCATTTAGATTTTAGTTTTGGGTGTTGTAAGAACCTTTTTTTTTAACATGATTTAACAATGAATATAAACTTGGAACAACTCACTCAGATACTATAAAAAGTCAAGGTCTCCTCTTCTCTGGAAGAGGAGATCTTGACAACAATTGAGGGCTTAATTACTCCTCTAGTAACAAATGATGAATCAACATATGAAGAACCTTACATGTTTAATGAAGAATCATTAGGTGCACAAGAGGACTCCAGGAGGACAATGAGAGATGAAACATGATCCTGAGTAAGACAAATTCACACATATGAAAGCCTCATTGAACATTGGTTTCAAGTAAGTACTAGGTTAGATTCATTTAGTTTTTCTTTTCATTTCACTTACAATTGGGAACCGCCAATTTCACACATTCATACATATCTCCTCGACCAACAAATTGATAAATTCAAAGATGATTTTGTTATTAATGCTGTGTGCATGGCTACTTTGGCTATTTGATTACACGTAACTTCTCTCTCATTTCAAATTAGCATAGTGTAGGTAGGGTTTTATTTTCAAGTTTTTCATTTACTAGAATAAGTAGTCTCCTCCACGCTTCATGCCATCATGAGGATCAAAAAGTAGGATGATTGATTGATTGATTGATTTTTTTTTTTTTTTTTTTTTTTTTTTTTTTTTTTTTTTTTTTTTTTTTTTTTCGTCTTCCATTTGTTGGTAAATTTTTTAATAAGCTTGTGAAATAAATTTTTATTTTATTCTTTATTTTGAAAACATAATAGAAGAAATAAATGAAAAGTTGTGCATCCTAGATCTGCAATAAAATAGCAGTACATTAATTGAATTGCACAAAAATATATAATAATGTAAATGAATAAGATCTACAATCTATGCAAGAGACAGGTGACATATAATATTGTTTTTTAAACTTTGGTCTGGTTTGCATGCCATATTCTTTCTCTCGCCCCTTATCTTGTAAGAAATAACCCTGCAAGAAAAATATCATGAATAAGCGTAAACCAACACATAAATCAACAAATAAACAACTTTATGCAGGGTCTGCCCATCAATAATTTGAATCCTCCTCTCCTCACTTTAAAATACACAAGTCAAAGGTAGTCAATCAATATCTCAATAACTCGGTATTGACCAGCCTTCACTAAGCACAAGACTCTAATTTATCTTATAAAATGAAATTTTTACCACCTGCTCACTATTTCCACTGTGGCATGATCATATATTCTGCATATCGCCATGCTAATCTCACCATCATGAAAATGAAGAGAACAATGTTGAACGAAATATGCAACGTTCACTCGGATGAATGAATACACATTTGGAGTTGGAGTTGTTGCTTAAACTCGGTCAAATGCAATTGCATGTGATTGGTATGCAGATCGAATGGCAAATTTGGACGAGATAAAGGCGTACGCTGCAACAACCTTGTTGGAATAACTAATTAAAAGAAATGAGCATGTAAATTCATGTTGAGAGGGATCAACTAGGTAAGCAGATCCATTTTTTTCTCAACATATCCCCTGAAATCTGTTTTTTAGATTCATATTCAACCAAACAAATAATTTTTTTGTCAGAGGTTGCCAGACCAATCCCATTTTCGTTGATTTCGTATTAATTGGTTTTGCAACATATTCTTTCCAATTAATATTTAATCAGATGTGATTCTTTATATATTTTGTTATTAGAGTTTTATTCAAGTGGCCCATGTTTATACATCTGGATTTTGAAGAAGAAATTATTACAGTTGGTTCTAACTTTGATTGGCATTTATCTGGTCATTTTGTTTTGTAATAATGGTTGGAAATCAATGAAGATTTGGTATCATCTCCATAATATCAGCCTTCACGCTAAATCAAGTTTGTTGCACTCCTCAAAATCGAAAACGATATCCAAACTGATTGTTACAAAAATGAAGAGGACATTGTGGAAGCACTTGAATCGCTAAATGGTTCTAGATTTCATCAAAGATATATCATTGTCTAGTTCAAGGGTTGAAGATGGGAGAGGGGGTTATACACGTGACATGTATGAAGAAAAGTCATATTATCATCAAAAGACATGATATATCAGCATCACCCATAGCCTGGAAGAGATAGACAGTTGGCCCGGATGCGTTACGCGTGATAAGAGTCGTAGTAGAAGTCGATTCAACGATGAATGTGGAAGATCTAAATGCTTGCCTGGTCACATTTATTGTTCAGCTCAATATTGTTGTATGGGCATCCAAATGGGTAACCATTGTCAATGGATATGTTCCTAGTAGGGTCGAATGGATCTGCTTCATCAAATAGAGGCCTTGAAGAGTTGCAGGAGAATGGAGACTGCCTTGTAAAGCAACCAGAATGGAAAATGGAAAATCATTTGTGAATTGGTGGAGGATGGAGTTCCAAGTGTTCAGATAAATATTGGCAAGTCATTGATTGAAGGACGTTCGACCTCACATAATTATTATAAATATTTGGGAAACCCTTGAGCTTGCATTTTCTCCACTCCTCTACACGCCCATCGAAGCAATTGGCAAGAGGTTTACAAATCAAGCTCCGGCTACAATCCCGAGAATGTATCATTCCACTGCTCTTCTGTTCCCGATGCACGGGTTTTAGTAGCCAGGAGCAATCCCCATAAAATCTATAATCTTGTCGCCAAGCCTATTTTCCTCCCTATCTATATTCCCTCTACGATCACAAGCAACCGGCCATTGCATCTATTTCTACAAGGGAAATCAGACAACATTTCAAAAATCAAATGGAGTTATCCTCATATTACAGTTATTGGTATATGTGACCCATCAATCAGGTGTTCGACACTTGCTATCATGCTTACTCTTGGAGGACACTATCCTGGTTCATCTTGAAGAAATAGGTGCGCTAAATGAGGTTTTACAAAAGTAGCATGGTGATTAGAATTTCTAGAACTCAGTATAAACTACAAAATGATGCTAAGTGTGATGTGTTGTGGGAACTATGACGGATTCTAGATGCTAACATTTCAACACACAGGGTTTTTAGGGAAGCAACTCTCTTTCCTTCTTACAATTCTTCATAGTTTTCAAAGTAAATGTGATACTGTTGGAGATCAATCTTTGATGGCATTACCCCTGAAAGGATTTTAGTGCATTACTACATGTTGTTACTGTCAGGGTTTCTGACAATGCAGTCAATCGATTGAAATTTCATACAATCATTTCATCTCAGACATTCTTTGCCTACTCTAAGTAATGATTCTAGTGATCACCTTACACTTAAAGAATATTCAGAATGGATATATAGGAGGAAGATTTGAAATATCTAGCTACACCAAGTTTCTGAAAGCGAAGATGGTAGCTCGAAAGTAGATGAATTTGTTAGATCCAAGGACACATTACTTAGCAACGATGAGTGTGGTGATTTGAGGAGGTTTTTAAAGTCCACAATATGGTTAATGACAGATAGATGTCCTCAACGGAGCTTCAAATAGGCTCTGTGTAATTTGGGTTTCATTCAAAGGGAAGAGTTGGTGAACTCCCAACGAATGTGTATACGATACCTGTGCTTCCTGCTGATCTTCATGAATCCTCAGATCATCATTCTCTTCATAAGGACAAAGAAGAGGGTAGTCCGATCACAGAGTGGAGAAGGATCCTTCCATCGTTGTCTCAGAACTGCTTGGATCTATGGTTGTGCATGGTGGCCTGCGCTACAGGTATATGAAAGTTCCACCCATCTCAACCCCATCCCCATCCCAAAATTGTTTGTTTTTATTATAAACCATTTTCATTAAAAAAAACATTAATTACTCTATTTATTATAAAATTGTTTTATTTCTTTGTTTTATATTATATATATATATATATATATATATATATATATATATATATATAATAAAAATAGCTCAAAACATAATAAAATAAAATAAAATTGTATAAAAAATTAAAAATTAAAAATAAAAATTAGAAACCAAGTATAAAAAATTCAAAACAAAACAAAATAAATTGCAATGGATTCCTCTTTTATAAATTATTGAAAACAATATGAACACATGTTTTTCTTTGATTTTATGCTATAAGAAATCAATGATGAAACAAACGCACAAATGATCATGAAAAGAGGTATAAAACACATTTTAATTACTTTGTCACATTTGTCCTTATTTCTATATATTATATTTTCTCAACATCTCACAAAAGTTTTCATGCAAGTGATTTGTACTAAGTTTTCGTAAGCTATCGTATCACGCCTTGTTGTTGAAGTGATTTTCAAAGATCACAAAACTTTTGAAAAACAAACATGTCTTATTGGACGCTTGAAGGAGATGATTCTCATCTTACACATCATGGTGTTTGCAATTACACATAAACACGTTCATAAAACCATTTGCGCCATGAATGTCTTCCTCCATTTCTCCTTCAAAGACGATTGGTCATCCTCGTGTTGAAGCCCATCTCCCATTTGAATTATCCTTCATAACTTTTCACACACCTATCTTTTTGAGTCACATACATCTCTCTTTTTTTTTCATTTTTCCTTGTCAATAAACTATCCAAATTCCTTTCCATGACTACATTGCCTTTCCATATGCATTGTTACTAACAGATATTTCATTTATATTCCTACCAATAATTTTGTAAAAACTCACATTGACTGATGTGGGATTCATTAAGGCCCACATTTCAACAAGTCTCTGCTCCAATTGACCTCAACTCCTTATCCGGGATATAGACTAGAGTCCATTTTGAGTACACATACTCTGTACGAATTAATGGAAAGTCTCTCGCTAACAATCATGGAATACATCAATGTCCCTTTGATCATCAAAACTTTACAAGTGGTTTGACATCAGCTCATTCATTCACACTCTCAAGTAAGATCTACTCTAGTATGTTGGCCCTCATTAACATCATCAATGATGAGTTTCCCTCGCATTGGTTAACAACATTATTAATTGGTCGGTAATTCTAATGACTCTATTTTCATGCTCGACATCCACACATTCATTCACATGATTATAATTGTACCATCAGCTTTAGCAAAGGTGAAGACTATACACTTTCATGACTCTATCAACAATTAATGTTAAAGATGACTTTAGCCATAAGGGAGAGTACCACAGCTCCACTTTCATACTTTCTCTTTACCATGATTCATCTAACATTTCAGATTCCTACTTCATGATTCTTGGATACAAATAGACAAACAACACAAATGGAGGTATTTTGTTTTCTAAACTTTAATCATGTAATCCCTCAACTACTAGCAATGAATAATTGTACCCCTCACCAAGTTCCCTTTCCTTTTCAATTCTAATGACTTATTCCATGTTGCATGAGGACATGCAACAAGTTCATTTAGTAGGGACTTTATTCACTATCATCAATTCCATTTTTCCAATACCATCATTCCATTTTTCGTCACATTTACCAAGAGGAACATGGTTTTACCAACATTTGTTTCTTCCAATGATACTCTGTTGCACCTTCCTTCATAAGCATCGATATACATATTGGCATGATTCACACATATACAAAAGGCTTTGTTATACTCGATGCTCCTTATGCACATTGATAGCATATATATTTTCCAGTAAGAGTATGGGAAAAATTATTATCATAACAACAAGAGAACAAATGTTCTAAATGAATGTTGTTAACACAAGAACCAACATTCTTTTATATTCACAGCCACACAAGAACCAACCATAATAAAATGATAGTTGATACTCATGTAAATCCCATCCCGGAAACATTCATTATCATCACTCAAAGCCAACACTCATATGCCAAAATTTCTTTTGAGAAGATCCATGCATGGCTGTAATGAGACATGCAACAAGTTAAGTTGAAGGTTAGCTCAAATATGTCATATTCTCATCCACCTTCCCCTTCACTATTCCTACACATTTCATCAGCTTCCCATTAACCTTTCACGATATCATTTCCATAAACATACTTGGGTTTCAATTTTATTGTTTCCACCTCATTCATTTTAGTATTAAAAGGAATTTGTGATTAATGTTAGAAAATTTACATATTTTAATATATATCTCAAATATGTGTGATCTTGTAATGTGTAGGAATATGTGAAGAATTAAATCAAAAGGACTTCTCTAATACTTCCTCCACCATTTCAATATTTGAGGAGACAATTCAAGCCCATTCCAAGGAGAAGATCATCGATTTGTTGGAATATCTTATCTAAGATATATGAGAGATATGTGTGAGGCCTTGAAGGGATTATATTTTGTAATAATGAGAAATAGGTTGAGAAAAAGTGGATCTGTAATAATGAGATGGTTATATTATCTTCAAGGCCTCATGCATAAAAGAGTGCTCTCTTCATGAGAATTCAATTAGAATTAGAATATGGAATTAGAGCAGTCAGCTAATGGTAGTCATTAGAATTCGAAAGAGAAAGGGATTCTTTGTTTGATTCATGCTTTTGGCTTTATGATTTCATTATTCTGTTAAGTGAAGATTGATTTGATTATTGAATTTAAGATTGCTTCATTGGTGAGAGCTCATATGTTGTTGTTCCATTCAAACTCTTCACATGTTGTATTAGATTCCTTCATGTAGTTCTCCACTTATAGATTAATTTCATTTAAATTTCCCATTCCTAGATTTCACTTTAACTCCTAGTCATTCCTAGATTAATGATTCTATTTCACCGTGTGTTAGATTTAATGATTCTATTTAACTATGTAAGCGATTGGTTTAATTTCAAATGCAAGTTGACATCAATGATTCAATTTCAGTTATATCTTTAAACATTAGATTAGATTAGTTCCGCCTCACCCACATATACTTTGTGTGTGCTTCACTTAGGAAGCCCGGTTGACAAATTAAATAGTTGGGCAAGTAATACAACCCAATTAATACAACATTAGTTTGGCCCAATATAATGACTGTTGCTCCCTTGTCATGATTGTTGTTCCTTTGTAAGTAGTGTTGTTTTATTTGAACGGAAAAATTGTCGGTCCTTTTGTTACAATTGTTGTCGCTTTCTATGTGGGTTGCATCTCGTTCGAGGCTGGTATTGAAAATGAAGGTAAGATCCCATGTAGGCTTACAAGTAAAACACTTGTGCCAAAGGCTCTTAATGCTTGATGATGCATGAGGTTTATTTTTAGGACATATTTAGAGCCCACCACCAACGTTAGATATTGCTTTAAAAGATACACATTCAATATGGTGGGGTACAGTTAAGGAAAATATAAACAATTACAGCAAGAGGTTATTGTGCATTAGATTCGACATAGAACAAGAGCATAAATATGAGGAAAAAATATGAAGGATTTGAAACCCAAGATCAAGTAGATAATTTCATAGTTCAATGGATATTAGTACCACCACAAGAATGGCCACACCATTTTATTCATAAATTAGAATGCATTACGAAGAACTGGTACATAGAATAGGAACAACGCAGAGAAATTGCTAATTGGGAAGAGATACAAAAAAACTTTGTAGTTACATTTTCCTAAGCATGACAAATTCATAGATTAATACAAGAAAGTGGTAAGAGACGGGATATTTTAGGAACCCGATTTTGAAATAATTACAACATCTCAGAGACAAGCTAGATATATAGTTAAATAATTGTTACATTGTTATCACATAGCCGAAGCATAAGAACCAACATAAGATAATGCACATAATATCCATATCCTAGAAGTTGAAGGAGAAAGGGAAGTACAAGGCCCCAATATGGATTCGTAAGATTATTCTACACCATTAAATATAAGAAGGTCAACATTGGAATTGTAGATAACCCAAAGATGGTTGCCACATTGAATATTATTGTGGATAATCGACAAGAGAAAGGATTACAAAATTATTGCACCTATAATGCTGGACTTATTCCCAAAACATTCTCAAAAGATTACATACTAGTAGGAGAGCTAGAGATGAAGATCCCACTCAAATCCGTAAGCAATAATCATTACATATAGGTCGACATTGAATCCAATATACAAAGAGAAGAAAAATTGATAAAATTCTAGAAGCTAGTGTTGAACCCTCAGAGAAGAGCTTGGAATGGATCATTCCTATGGTGGTTTAATAAAATCAAGGAGAGATCAGTATTTATGTAGATTTGATAAAATTTAATGATGCTTCCCTACATGATCCTTTCCCAAATTCCATTTCATGCATGAATCTCTTTGTAGAATGTAGGGTCAGCAGTTTATTCTTTACGTATGGATTCTCAGATATCATTAGATTAGGGATAGCACATGAAGATGTATAAGAAAAATTGATGAGTGGGGCTCATTTCAGCATACAATTATTCCATTTGGATTGAAGAATGCACCAACCATTTTTCCAAGAGTAGTAGTAAAAGCTTTCAAGGATTTTATTCATAAGTTTTTGAGGTTTACTTGGGATGATTGGATAGTATTGAGTTTTCTGAAAGATCATGTTGAAGTATTAAGGATGATGCTGGACAGAGGCGCATTGTCACATATCATTAAACATTAAGAAATTCATATTCAAAGCACCATTTGGGACACTTTGTTAGGACATTTGGTGTGTAAATAGGGTCTGCTGGTGGATCCTACTAAAAATTGTTGTCATAGTTAACTCTACTCACCACCAAAATCTGAACCAAATTTTGAAGAGTAAATTGGTCCATACGTGATACTATAGGAAATTCACAAGAGGAGCGTACGTGTAGATCACCACGCCAATGGAGAAGTTGTTGAATAAGGATACTAAGTACCAATGGAACAATGAATGCCAGAAAAGTCTAGATATTTTGAAGGAAAATATGACGTAGTTAGAAAAAAATAGACCGGAGCAATAAAATAAAACAAATGCGTAAAACAAAACACACGTATATCCACACACAATACAAGAGAGACACAGATGCACGTGGTTCACCCAAGCAGGGCTACGGCCCACCATAGAAATGTTTATGTCCTTCTTTTATTATTATCCAAGAAATGAAGTGATACAACCTACAAAAAAAACCACTGTAACTTCCTTCTTTCTCTCTCACAGCCTCCTCTCTCAAAACACAATACTCACTCCTCTTACATAGCCACAATACATTTCATAAAAGAGGGTTTCTCTAGGGAAAAAAACCCTAACATAATCTCTACCTAGATCTGCTAATCTTATAATGAACGGTCCAAATTTACAAATGAAATTACAATATACTTTATAAGGCATTTTGCTTCAGTCTGGCTGTCCTGCAATTCTAGCCGAGGGATGGACCCTGGACTCGCTAGAGGGGTAATTCTCACAGACTCCTGCAGTGGAAGAGTGTACATACCTCTAGGGTGTGGGGCCACTTCCTAAGTGGGGTATAAACACGGTTGAAAGTAAAATACCTCTCAATCAAGAAGATAATCAAGCCCACAACCAACAATTCCCACTTGGAGACTGATTCAACAAATCCACCGGCCAAGTACATATGTTGGACTCTGAACCTCCTTGGACCTCGCAAATTTCTCATCTTCATCTTCATTCTTGAAGACTCACTGAAACCGAAAGCAGAACTCGGGCCCCTGTTTATTCCCTTTGTTAACATGTCCGCAGTGGATTCTGCTAGTGTGTATCTTTCCATCTTCAATTTCTCCATCTTCCAAGGTGGATCAGATGAAGTGGTACCAACCTGTATATATTCTAGTCTTTGAATGGAAGGTTGAGTTTTGTAAGGTGAATGGCACTCACTATCACAGCATAACCCTCGCTATTCTCCGCCTTTTCCCACTCTCCATAAACCTTTGTAACCAAATCATCCTTTTTCCATTTCATACCTCAGAAGCAACAACATACACTTCCTCTATTGTTGAAAGTGCAACAACCTTTGCATTTTCGAAATCCAACTTAATGTTGTTCCACCTATAGTAAAACATACCTCGTGGTGCTCCTCCCCGGCTGCCTTTATCACCTACCATATCTCAATCAATATATCCCTGTAGAAAGTGTCTGAACCTCCAAACATAATGCATGTCTAGTAGTACATCTCAAATACCCTGAGAACTACCTCATCGCCTCCCAATGTTCTTTACATTCGGATTGTTCATATACCAAGCCACAACTCCCACTACATGTGCAATATCCGGGTCTTGTGTAAACCATTGTATACATCAAGTCGCCAACTTCTCGGCGAATATGGGACCCCGGATATACCCATCTCCTCCTCGCGGTCTTGGGACACATTTTAGTTAATTTGAAAATATAGCCAGTGTGTACTAACTGGTTTTGTATTCTGCATTCTAAACCTCTCCAACACCTTCTTTGTGTACTCAAATTTCTAATGTCAATTTAAGTGTATTTTTCCTCGCTCTTTGTTATTCTCTATACCAAGTATTTTCTTTGTAAAGCACCTAAATCCTATCGCGAAATGAATTAGCTAATTTCTTTTCTTGAACACATTTATATCCCGCATATTAGACCCTCGTGAATAACAAGTATGTCATCTACATATAATAGTAAGATAATATAGTTTCCATTTTCTATCCTTTTTAAAATAAACACAAGGATCAATGACATCTATTATAACCCTCGTTTCACATAAACTCCGGCTAAACTTCAATAACATCAGCTTTGAGCTTGCTTTAGCCACATGCTCTTCTTCAACCCGCATACCAAATTCTCCTTCCTTTGACCTCATACCCTCGTGGTTGTCGATATAAATCTCTTCCTCCAAATCCCCATGGAGAAAGTTGTTTTTATATCTAACTGCTCAAGATGAAAATTTCTTATTGCCACAAGACTTAAAATAGTTCTAATTCAGTCATTTTAACAATGAGTAAAAATATTTCACTGTACCTATACTCTTTTGTGTAAACCCCTTTACAACAAGTCTAGCCTTTGTACCGTTTTCTCCTCCATCTTCTTCCTTCAACTCTAAAACCCCATTTATTCTATAATGCTCTTTTTTCCTACAAGTGCAATCAATCCAAGTCCCAAAATCAAGTTATTTTCCAAAGAGTCCATTTCCTCTTTCATTGTCTCTTTGCTCCCACTTCTTTTTGGTGTCTATCCGCATTGCCTCTTTTTCTCATAACATTTTCCCTGTTCACCGTAACACCAACAATAAATAATATAATGAAGGAGAGTATTGTCTGTGGGGGTACACTTAACCCGGTAGATTCAGTGCAAACACTTGTGTGTTTGAGGTAAATTGCTTCTCCATTGCCAGGGCATTTTGATTTTCTGTGTTCCTTTGGAATTTCCCTCTTTTCTGATCTCATCAATCACTCTGTATTCTTGTTTTTTCTATTTCCTCTTTCCCTCAACTCCATCTTTTGTATTGACCTTCTCATTGAATATGACATTCTTCTACTCCAATGATTTTGTTATTTTCATAATCCCATAAGCAATAACCAAATCATTAGCACCATATCCAATAAAGGTACATTTCTTTGATTTTGTCAAGCTTTGTTCTATTTTCTATCAATATGGGATAAATGTTTCACAACCGAAAGTTTTCAAAAGAATATGCATCTTTTTTTCCCGCCCATTCTCCTCTGAATTCTACCATCAGAGTTTAAAGGTCCTCCCCATTATTGGTAAATAGCAGATTCATGATTCCGCCTTAACCTGTATGCGGGCAAACCAAAGATGCAATCTCATACTCCTTGCATCAGCCCATGATTGTCCCTGTTTCATCCCTGACACAATTCATTTTCTTATGGTGTGTTCAGTGGAACTGCCTTTCTCTACTTAATCCTATGGTATGAACAAAAGAATTGCCAAACTCCTCTTGTCAGTATTCACCTTGATTGTCTGATCCGAGACACTTCAACTTTTTCCGTCTCATTCTCAACTAAAGCTTTCCATTTCTTAAAAGTATCAAAACATCATTTTTTGTCAAAATGCAATAAACCTAAGTTTTCTAGTTTCATCAATAATAAAAGTAACATAATAATGAGATCCACCAAGATGATAATTGAACTGGTCCCCATATCTGTATGCACAAGTCAACCTCATTCTTTCTTTTCTTTCTGACTCGAAATCACCTCTTTTGTTTTCCATAAACAAATGCTCACAAAAATCCAAATAAAATTGTTTAAGATCCGCAACAAACTTCTTTTTTGTGAAGGATTCCATACCCTTCTCACTCATGTGTCCCACCATGATGCCATAGTGTTGTATCAAATCCTGTAGAAGCTAAAGATATAGATGAGTCAGTATTACCAGTACAGACATACAATGTACCTACCTTCTCCTTTCTATCACCAATGATCCTTTGATGACCTTCCACATCTTATCTCAAAATATGGATATACAACATTCAGTTCTGCTAACTCTCGTTGAAATCGCATTTTGCCTAAATCTAGAACATGTTTTACCCTCTTCAACAACCATTGGTTTCCATTTCGTTGTTTTATTTTACATTTCCCATTCCAACAATTTTGCATGGTCTATTATCACCAAATTGAACTCCTGGCCCAAATCACCTTGAACATAATCTATAAAATGTTTCCTATCAGGGTGTGGTATGAATGAAGCCCTCAATCTACTACCCAAGATTCAGAAATATTATTTATAGAAATAACCAAAGAATCTTGTAACACATCAATTGTTACATTTTGTTTCCCGATTTCTCCTCAATGGGCCCATCTCTTTGTTTCCCTTTGAGCTCCTCAGCTCTTCTTCGGGATGTCACTCTTCCCACAATTCCAACACTCTATATTTCCAAGTCTGGATTTGATCTGCCTTCCTAGAATTTCCACGGTTACCTTAGCCCTTTCCTCTATCCTTTGTTCTCCCCGCTTCCATGTTCAATAATCAATGCATTTCCCCGACAGCCACCAGGCTTTTCTCTGTCGTGATTTCCTCACTATGATAACACCACAACAACATCATCAAATTTTAAAGTATTTGAACCAGACAGTTGTTTTACAGCCCATGACCAAGCTTATCTCAAATAAGTAATGAGCAAGATTAGAAGAGCCCCTAACCTCATCATCAAAGTCCACTTTTGCTTAACTTAGTTGATTAGTAAATCAGATAAATTCATTTAAATGATCTGAATAACCACCTTCCCACATCTTCATATTAAATAATCTCTTCATTAGAAATACCTTATTCGGATGTCGTAGGGTTTTCTATACAATTTGGCCAACAGATCCATCAAACCCTTCGTTGTATTTTCTTTAAAAATATTGAAACCCACCAACGCTTCCAGGCTCAACTGTATCGTTCCTAGAGCCTTTATGTCAAGAATCTCCCATTCTTTTCCCTTCATGGTCATCGGGCTTTGTATACTCCACTCAATGGTAGGAATAGATCCTTCTCATATAAATAGTCTTCCATCGCATCTTCCATAACCGTAGTTTTGGCCGCTAAATTTCTAATCTCTAAACTTTCCATATATTCACATTGCTCCCACTGAACCAGAACCCTCTTTTCCTCATGAAAGCTACCTTTTACCGATACCAATTGTTAGAAAAAAACAGGAACGCTGTGGGAGCAATAAAATAAAACAATGCGTAAATAAAACACACGTAAGACAATACAATACAAGAGAGACACAGACGACGGGATTCACCCAGCAGGGCTAAGCATCCAACGGAAATTTCTGTGTCCTTCCTTTATTATTATCTAGCAAATGAAGGGATACAACCCCATGCGAAACTCATAACTTCCTCTTCTTCTCTACGCTCTGTAATATTATTCACCCTCATAATGTAGAGTCAGCAATACATTTCCCCATAAAAGAGGTTTGCCTCTAGGGAAAAAACCCTAACATAATCTCTCTACCAAGTTAGATCTAAGGACCTTATAATGAACGTGGTCCATATTTACAATGAAATTACAATAGCAATTTTATAGGGCATGATTGCGGTCACTCTAACCCCCGTCTCCTTTCGTAGACTCTCTGGCAGAGGGGGTACCCTCTTCACTCCCCCACGTGGAAAAGTGCACATACTTCTGGGGTGTAAATACTTCATGGGGTATAAACACGGCTGAAAGAAAGGACCTCTGAATCAGGAAGATAATCAGGCTCCACAACCAACATACTGCTCCAATTCTAGTTTTTCCAAACTGGTTAAAGGAATTTCATGTGCATGTAGATGCATCTTCAATTGCATTAGTAGCAGTATTAACCCATCTAGAAGAAGGTGATATAGATCAACCTATTTATTTTGCAAGTAGAACATTGTCATTTTCATAGAATAAATAAAATACTATAGAAAGAGAAGGTCTAGCTATGGTGTATGCTTTGCAGAAATATAGACATTACTTGTTGGGAAAAAAATTTAAGACGTTTACAAATCATTCATCTATGAGATACTTAGTTAATAATCTAGTGTTGGGGGGAAGGGTATGAAGATGGATATTACTATTTCAGGAATTTGAATTTGAAGATGTGGTGAAGCTTGGCAGATTGAATGCAGGATCATATCACTTGTCTAGGATAACAAATTTAGAAGATCCCAGTAATTTGGAAGACAACTTTCCAGATGCAAAATTGTTTTTAGTACAAATTGCAGATGAATATTTTGTTGACATTATTGAGTTTTTGAGTACGGGATTTATACCAAGATAATTTACTAATGTGCAGAAGAACAATTTGGTGGTCAAAGATGCATATTATTAGTTGATTGCAGGTCACTTATACAAACTTGGAGAAGATAACATCTTGAGGATATGTGTGGTGGAGCATGAAAGACCCATTATTTTGGTAGAAGCGCATGAAGGGATCATAGGAGGAAATTACATAGGAAAATATATTGTGCAGAAGGTATTGCACACAGGATTATGGTGGATAATAGTTCATAAGGATTCAAAAGAATATTGTCAGAAGTGTGATGTTTGTCAAACAGTTGGGAAGCCATCTAGGAGGGATGATATGCCACTCAAACCATACGTTAATTTATAAGTGTTTGATAAATGGGAAATAGATTTTGTAAGTCTAATTAATCCACCAACAAGAATATCAGGAGCTAGATATATTTTTATAGTGATGGAATAATTGACCATATGGGCAGAGGCAACACCAATAAAGGATTGTACTGCATATACTACAACGCGCTTTTTATTTGAGAATGTAGTGATAAGGTTTGGATGTCCAATAATATTGATGAGTGATCAAGGGACATAGTTCATCAACAATACAATTGAGGAAATGCTTGAATAATTTAAGATATAGCACCAGAAGACTACTCCTTACCACTCGTTATCACTGAAATTCCATCCTCAAATGGTTACATAAATCCATCATTGCCAAACACCTATTATTTCATCCATGGTCCAAAAAATGCATTTCCAAAGGGCACAAAATATACAATTGGTTATAAAATCAACATGCACTCAGAATGCAAAGGAAGCGCACGCACGTGCGCCAGTTGAAAACGCCGAAAAAGAGCACATGCTCCCGATGCATGAATGTGGATGAAAAAAGCCACGCACACTTCAGAACGGTGCATTAATGATTCTGGTTGGTCTCCCACCCACTTTTGGTTCATCTCCCAAGTCAATTTGACCCCAAATCTGAGCTCAATCCGAGTGGGGGGTTGTTCAAAGACCTAAAGGTGCCATAAGGGGCCCCTTGTTCACACTAAAGACCAGTTGGATAATGCATCAAAGATTTTCTATAAAAAGAGGCCATGGGTGCACTATATTTCCAAGAATCTATTTGTATTGTTATGTTGCCTCTATTCTCCTGCAAGAAACCTCTTTCCTCATTGGAGCATATAAGAACCATTTCATTGGGCCATTCACATCACCTCTTGACTGAATGAGATTTGGATTTCTTCACCATTTCCTTTTAGTTTTATATTTGTAAGAAGAACTCTTTCATTGGGGGTTCAAGAGCCCTCCCTTGGAGGAAGAGGGGACCCATAAGTCTCCCTTTCTCTTTGGTGTTTTCCCACTAATACAATCTATCCATTGGTGGCATGAATATGGATTTTTATTTTGTTCTATTTCCCTTATGAACCTTAGTTTAGTTTCTTTAATTGTTGTTAGATTAGTTGTTTATTTTCTTATTGTGCTTGATGTGTCCAACTCTTGCACTCATTTTTGTCCTGTCTAGCTAACCAAACTGGACTTGTAAGTGTCCTTCTTTTGCTGATTTAGGTGACGAAAAAGATACAACAGATTGGCGACTCCACTGGGGATAGATATCAATTTCCTCCCCATTTGGGTTGATTGAGCACTTATTTTTTATTTATTTGACTTGCAAGGATCATAACCAGCCCAATACTACCTGCAAAAAGATAAATTCATAGATGAGATAAGATAATTTCATCTGAAACTTTCTTCCAGACCATGCATCAGAAAGTGCGTGGGTTTTTCAGCCCACAAGAGTGCCTTCTGAGAACGTGTGCCAAGAGCACTTTGTTCCTCACCGCATTATGCGCATGTGCGCCAATAGGTCATTGTTTATCTACGCATTGGCGCCACATGTGCATCTGTCTACTCTGTGACCTGAGCATCTGTCCAGAAATTCAACATTGTAAGAGTTTTTGTCGCATTTTTGAAGGCCCGTAGCCTTCTAAATATTGATTATATGCAAATTGTAATATGCACCACACTTAGATTCCCTCTCCACATGAAGGGTTAGTCAAAACATAGGCACTTAGGTGGCTAAAGTCCATATTTTGCCTCTTTTTGAATTCATTTTTCCACATGGATGTCTTTCTTTGATGGTAAAAATTAAGTTGGAATCATTCAATATCACATATATAAGCACTTGCATCAGGACCAGAAATCAAACTTCAATCATAGAGTATGCTCTTCTCTCGCACCATAGAGATATCTTGAGAATCATAAAAATGATTGAAGGAAGATTTCATCTCCCTTAAACACAAAATCTTTAGGAGAGGACAACAACCCTCTTTGGGACTCCTCTTAGCTTATTTTCAAAAACATCTTAAATTTGTAAGGGCCCATACATGCCCACATATTGCAAAGATAGGATAGTTTGAAGCTACTTTCTTAGTTTACATCACTAGGGGAGTTTAAAGGTTATTGTAACAAGCCCATACATGCTCACATGTCCACAATATAGGATAGTNCACCAAGGTCTGATGGTCGTTGGATCCAGAAGGAGGTGCGAGGGGTTTAATCTCTGGGAAGCCACACATAAGGGTAGAACAGATGACAAAAACTTCGAGGGAGAAGTGTTGATTTGTAGTGAGTCGTCGGATCCAAAAAGGTGTGCGAGGTTTAAACCTCCTAACGGTAGAAGAAAGAGGACTCATCAAGTCCCGAAATCATTGGGACCCTCCATTTTGGAGGAAAGGTGTCAAAGATCCAAGCCCACCGGGGATTTGGACACCGAGAGTTCGAGGAGAATGACTCATGAGACAAGAAGTCCCGGCTCATGAAATTGTGAAATGATCAACACCATTCATCAAGGAGGACATGTGGTGAGTGGTCAAGGTTCGGGGAAAATACCAAAAGGTTTCAGGTCGTCAATCCAGTGGGATTGTGGTCATCAGTTCAAGAGTACTCTCAACCGTTGATCTCTCAAAGGGGATATTTTGGCATCTCAGGGTTCGGGAGCTCGAAGGACCTAGAATCGTTGCAGTCGAAATTGCGAAATCGCAAATCGCTAAACCCTGAATGCATTCAGAGGAATAACACTAGGTCATAGAGTG
>SNQJ01S0059445.1:27386-42599 GCA_010110895.2 Picea sitchensis
AATGGTAACAGTTTTGCCACGTAATTGGATGGGCAGGGACTGTAAAAGCCCGTGAGGATGAAAACCTCGCCCATCGAAGGCACATAACATCGTAGGGGATTTGTTAAGTGCTGGTGATTTTAAACCTTTCCAACACGCCAAATACATAACACAAGTCGAGGCTCCCTCATCCAGAATAGTTTGGTGGATTTGTTGATTGTGGACAACAACAACAACTTGGAAAGCAAGTTGGTGTGAGAGTCGAGACGCATAATTATCCAGGTTAAACATGATCTGGTTGGACGACTCAGGATCAATAGCACCAAGAGTGGATAAGAGCGTTTTACGTTGACTGGGGCAGTGTTGTAAAACTTCCAAGGCGGACATAGCACACGGGGCTTGGGCCAAATCTTCTACAATATTGTAATTTTGGGCAGCCCGTGAATTAGGATTGAAGGTAGATTTCTGGATGGCGCTCTTAGGAGGGCGTAAGATAGAGTTGAACGTGGGTTTCTCAATCTGGAGTGGTCCATATGGAGGATTAAACGATGGAAGACTGACGGAGGATGATGATGGATCTGGTAAAGTACCAGTACCGTTAACGTCTTTTCCTTTATCAGGGTTACCTGGTGTGTCGTATGCCTTAGAGAGAGTGGTTAAATTGATCCCATTAAACATATAAATATGTGCACTCGATGAGGCCTCATCATGAGGATTTCTATAACTGCCCCCAGGTGAGGGGGTTTGAGAAACCATGGATTGCTACTGTGGAAAAGGATGAGTAAGCACAACGGGTTGTGACTTTCCTTGGAAAATTTTGGCCACTTCATCATGATGTGGACAATCTCGGGTGTAGTGATCGTCCCCACAAATGGGACACGAGAATTTCAACTTCCTTTCTGTTTGCTTTTCGGCAGCAGGTGTTTGATTCTTTGTTTGTTCATTATTATTTTTTGATTTATTCTTCGTCTTCTTCTTACCTCCGGATTGTTGTGAAGGGGCAAATTGAACTGCATTCACCTCAGAGATCTGAGTTTGAGGGGAGGTAGAGGAGGGTGTGAGTGATTGGGAAATAGGTTGAGCTTTGAGGGAGCCGACAACACCATCCGCATGAGATGAGGATGATGGTTTAGATGGATAGGTATTAGCTCGAGTAGCATTCAGAAGCAAATCATACAAAGTACCAGATTGGGAATATACCAAATCTAAATACTGAGCCCGAGCGATGGCTTGTTCCTCTGTGACCGCACCACCCATAGCAACATCGCGAGCGATCGGTGGTAGTAGTGATTTCATGAACCATTCTTCCAATAGTATGTCGGGGATGACGGCCTTGATCATCCTTCGTTGTCGTCGTCTCCACTCATGAATATGGTCAGAGATATGCACTGCATTAGTTTGACGAAGGGAAGTCAAGAGTTCAGTACCCGTTTCGTAGCGAATAGGTAATTGAAAGTGCAGGAGGAAAGACATGGAAAGGGAACCAAAATCATGAAAAGAAGCGCGTGGTTGTTCAATATACCACTTTGCTGCCGAATTGGTAAGTGTTCGCTGGAAAAGACGCAAACGTATAGAATCATCCATGAGGGAGTTTGATGAACACCACAAATGGAAAGTCATAACATGGTTGTTTGGATCTTCACCAGGGTTTCCGTCGAATTTCGGAATATCAGAAGGAAGTTTAGCTGGAATGACTGGCCAAACCGGTGAATGAGAAAGAGGATCATTAGTTAACCGAGACAAGTCTGGGAGATCCAGTGTCGCAAGGAAAGGTAGCTGTCGGTTAATTTGCGAATGATACTGGTGCGGCATAGGAACACTAGTAGGGCCATGAGCTGGGTTAGATGGGTAGTTGTAACCAGTAGGTCCTCCTACATATGGTTGTTGCTGGCCAGGATAATAAGGATTCGATGATGAATGAGAAACATTGGCACGACCCGGTGGGTTTTGAGAATTATGGGCTGGGTGATTTGCTTGTCCATGAGGAGGATAGACATTTTTCCCTTGAGGGTGGTAAGGAGTAGATCCCAGAGGTGGATACACATTAGACCCATGAGGGGGATAAGACTGTGGTCTCGGAGTACTCCAGGTGGTGTTTTGGATGCCACCCGGATAAGATTGTGGGTAAGATGTCCTGGAAGGAACAAGATTAGGTACCCCTCCTAATGGGCTATTATAAGAGTTCCCCCCAACATGGGGTCGAGTAAAAGTGCCTCTTGAAGATACTCTCCAGGGTTGTGAAAGGTTTCCAACCAATGGGGTTTGCTCCCCTGCCAATGGTGGATTCATGATCGGGGTATGACTGGCAAATGGAGGTTGCCCTCCAGGAGGAGGATGAAAAGGGGGCTATCCCCCGGGAGGGGTAGGCCCGCCATGGAACGGTAGTCCTCCAAGAGGAAAAGGTGCGTTGTATGGTGGTTTCCCTCTAGCCGGTTGTGTTTGGCCAGCAGGGGTATGCATTCTTGGGTGAGCAGATGTGATGGGTCCATCATTAGGACTGACTTGTGCTGATGTAGCAGTAGGGTTAACAACTCGATCGACTGGGTGACTCATGGTTTGACCGGATGGTCCTGTTTCACTAGGAGGGTTATCAGGATGGAACGGTTGTCGAAAGGATTCGAAATGTTCATAGAGATCGCATCCCGATGAAGTCATCCAAATAGAACGAGCAGGTGTGGGATTGGTATTTACTGTGGTGTCAAGACGAATAGGAGTCCTATATTCCTCACCAAAGATTGGTTGCGTGGATCCCATATATGTTTCGGTAAAAATCCTCTCTGGAAATCGTGGGACTTCTTTGTCTATGAAGTTCCCAAGGGAGTCTAAACAAATTAAAAGTGGTTCGAGAGGGGTCACCGAAGTGGGATTTGCAATCGTAACAAAAGCGTCTTCCGGGTTATCTAACGGAGGAGAAATAGCACTTTCAGCGTTAGATGGATTTTCCACCTCTCTACGGTGGTTGTCTTTGGGAGGGTTAGGAGGTAAGGGTTGATAGCCTTCTGGAGGCATCCCTTTCATCCTACGTGATCGGCTAAGACCTTGATCGTCTACGGTCTCAATTGTGGAGAAAGGAAGAACACATTGAAAATCTAGGGCCAACTAACGAAAAGAAACAACATACGCTAATAGAAATCTAAGAATCACAACCAAGCAAACATGACCTTCTTTTGATGACCGTACTAGTTGGTGATGAAATCCAACGTCATGTGATCAAGTCCAAAAGGGGCGGGGATAGGGTGGAACAGTTACAATGACGACCTGCTTAACGGACTTATGCCTTGGTGCAATCTTCCATGCAGTAATTGTGGATTTACCCTCCAAGGAGCCCAAGTGAGTTCGACCAATGTGTTATCCAGGTACAATGAGACTTCCTGTCACCGTCACCTTGTGTAAGACCCTAAATATTACGGCCACTAAGGTTACCAATTCACAGTCAGCCCCTGGGCGGGAACAGTCGACAGTCCGATCCGAATGTACGGGTAGGGTATCGAGCCCGAAATCAACTAAAAGGATTCCATGCAATAATTGTGGATTTACCTTGAAGTGACCCCCATAATACGATCTGACCACCGCAATTAGTTAAACCACAGAGGGTTAGTCCCCGTAGCTCACTCGAATGCGACCTCGTGCGTAACCCCTGTGTGAGAGGGGGATCCCAGACAGACTTATACGATGATTGGATTTGACTCTCCCTAACTCAGGATGCTACTGTTTGTTTTGAAAAACTTTGGAGAGTTATGCTCACAGCCTAATCCAAAGTACTAAGCCTATTCTACTGTTGGTGGAGGATCCTAGAAAAGAAAAAGTTCTAGATAATTTTTTAATTAGCGTTGATTTTTATAGCTGTTCTTTACTCAAAAAGGGGTGCATGGAAGTGAAACAAATGGAATTATGACTCAGTCCAAAAAATGCATCAGATATGATAATAATTCATTTCTTTTCGATGAACATCTATCTAAGGGAGAGAGAGAGAGTTCTTTTTCACTAACAAGCACAAACAAGGAATGTCCTCAAACAATTTCTCAATCAAATCCTGATGTGATGCTAAAACTTTTTAGATGCCTTCTAACATGCACAATCAATCATGAAGATGCTTTTTTATTGTTTGCATATGGATAATGATTAATTCAAAACAAGGCTCGTCTTGCTAATTATCTTCTTGAATGAACGAAAAAATCAGACCAAAACAAGCAAGAATCATACAAACAATACACCCTCTCGTCGTAATCAAAACGAAAAGCGAAAGAAAAGAAGCAATCAAAGAGAAATCAAACTTCACACCCAAAAGAAAAATTCAAAGAACAATGATCTTGAACCAAAATCAAAATGAAAGGATCTGTAGGCCTTTGATGCCCTTCACCATAGTTTTTCGTTCAGTTGATGAGGAGAGAAAGACAATGCATGGGTTTCAAACTCTAAATAACAAAAAAACTCAACAACAATAGTGAAGAAGGTTACGAAATCCAAACAACAAGATGTTTGTTCTTCAAGCAAAAGACAGATATCCAAGCTGGAAAGAAGAAGGATTGACTCACAAAGTTACCCAGCAAGAGAGGCACAGAGAAAAACCTTGAAAAAAGAAATTCTGGAAGGTTTATTGGCCAAAGGAGGGCTGGCGCTCTGTTGCCAAAGGAAAGGAGAATTATAGAGCTCCGTGTAAGGCTATTAGGGAGCGCTGACACTCTATTAACACAGGGATAGGGGCGCCAGGTTAAGAAACTCCCAAAAATGTCAAAAAATTCCAAAAATTGCAATTCAAACTCAACAACTATGCTGAGTATGATGGGGTAGGGAGCCAATCAGCTCATGAAACCAATAAAAAGAGGAGTGAACTAGGTCTGAACCAATAAAGGGGTATAAAAAGGTCAATGTGGAGAAATCAAAACAAGAAATTTCCATTCGAGGCTATCTCCCCAGCGGAGTCCCCAGTTTCTGTTGTAGGAAAATCTCCCTGCGGACAGGTAGATCGCCTCTAAGAGATTGACCCTAACTCTAAGATATAAAATTCTTAACGTGGACACTGACTTCCTTTCAAATCTATCCAAACTAACACACGAGAAGGAAGGAGAACAAAAGTACCTTTTTATCGACATTTGTCCCTACACGCTCCGAGTTGCGCTTTGATCCTTTGCTCCTCGCTGAATCCTGTGGAAAAACAAGATACGACCACTTCCTACTCTATTGATATTAGCTTGAAAACAGATCTATCTATTAATGATAAGTTCATGTAACATTAGACACAAACTAGAAAGAAAGAGGCCAAGCGTGTCATATTAATGAGAATAACGATAGCAGTACTTACAATCGTAGATGCGAATGCGACATCTTCGTCAAGTCCTCTTCGTCTAACCCTTGCTTAAAAGATCCACAACCTGGATAAAAACAGCGTCACTGATCACTCTCCTTTGGTTGACTGTGTGTTTCCTACGAGATCATAGGTTTCATGCTAGCAATTCTTCCCCCTTTCCACCATCATAGAGCTTGCTTATATAGGTTAAGAGGAGCTTAACCTCTTGAGTTATCTTTAGAACAAGTTAGGGAACCTCCTCCTTAGATCAGGGATCTCCTGATGAAACAAAGAATTCGAATGCAACTTCCTTCTAATCTTGAAAGATCCTCCTTTTATTCTCCTCAACGGGCGAACTACTACCTCACATTAGGCAGCGCTCCTGCAAAAGGGACATTAGAGCGTTGTAACGCTCCCTGAGAAGCTTAAGGGAAGCGCCAACGCTCCAAAAGTGAGTAGCGCTCCTTTAGAAGGGCAGGGGAGTGTTATAATGCTCCCTAAAGCCTTGTGGGGGGGCGCCAGCGCCCCTAAGACTGATATATGGGAGCGCTCCCCCTCAGAACCTTTGTTTCAGAGCTCTTTTCATGTTTCAAGAGTCCCTTGACTTCAGTTAACCAGTTCTCCTTCTCCAAACCAAGTACATGAGATGTTTTAAGTTCCTCCTTATTGTCGTCATTATGGCAGTATGCTTGAATGATGTCTTTGACACTTGTGAACAACTTGCAACACTTGTGAAAGTTGTAAGGAAGATGCGACACTTACGACAATTGAGAGGAATATGCGACACTTATCCAGTTGAGTAATTTTGACGTGTAACATAAATCATGGAGGATAGGAGGGAGGACCAAAGGAGCGTATCTGGATGCTACCTTGGAAAAAATCCTAGGGGGTGGAGGTGTTCCTTCAACACCTCCTCCTCCACCTCCTCCCGCACCACCTCCGATGCCACCTCCTTCGACAAAAACCATTGAGAGTCTAGGGGATGAAATTCGGGAATTATAGAGCGGATTTTCAAAAAATTGTAGTGACCCTTCGGCTACCTCGGGATGAGGAGAAGGAGGTTCTGGAAACTGACCGTTAGGAGAAAAAAAATATGAAAAGGGGGGAAAAGGGAAATGAGGACTGGGTTATTCATAGTTACAAGATATATAAATAGGAGAACCAACAAGAGTTGAATCCGGGTATGAGATTTACTCAGAGTTTCAGGGAACTGAAACCTTTACTTCGGGGACCAATGGAATATCAATAAAAGCAGGTATCGAAAGGGATATTTTACCTTTACTAGTAAAGGGGGAAGTCGAATTGGGCTCGGCTTTTATCTCAGGTAAAAATGGCTCGGGGTTTAAGGTTTCAATTTCAAGTTTATCAGTTGATGTATCTCCGAAGTGGCTTTGTGCGTAACATTCTTGCAAGGTTGAATTTTCAAGTGGAACCTTAGAATTAGTTTGCACAATTTTGGGTTGGTAAACCTTACTTGTGGATGCAACAATATTCTTGAGGTATCCCCTTGGATTTAATAGCTTTCCAGGATCAGATACAGGCGTAGTCTGCTAATCGTTTGGGTTCTTCCTAGTATTCTTTCTACCGAATGCCAGTTTATCTACAGGGGAGTTGCCAAGTGAAAGATAAAAATTAGCCTTATTATTGTATTCAATCTTTGTTCACTGTCAAGGAGAGAATCTTACCATGTCGTTCTCCCAGGGAAAAATAACTTCGTTTCTATGTCCCTAGAAACGACGTCAAAAATATGTTGTTCCTAAGATTATCCTTAAGGCTCAAAGAATAATGTTAGGCATCATGAATATAAAATAATGTTTTGAAAGGTGATTTTTCTTCCATTAGTTATATAAGTATTAATCCTCAAATCAAATTAATGACAGAACATGACAGAGGCCATATTTTGTCGTCTGAGTCGATTTACAAAATCAAATAATGTGGGGGAAACTTACAAAACTGTTAAACAAAATGCGGCATCAATGCAAGATGAATATTACCTTGTTCATAGTAGAATAAAACAAAGAATTTACCCTTGAAAGGATATGAGATACATTTATCCAAGTAGCTCACAGGTCTTGTATTTACTTATAGAAAATACAGACGAAAAACTACTTGCTTATCAAACAACCGATAAAAAGTGACCACAGTAGTAGTAATACTAAATTCCAACCACTCACTTATTACAGAATGACATAAAGAAAGCTATAATTATGAGATATAGGAGAAACACATAACTCAAACTGCACAAAGGTTGGAATGTCTGTCTGCACTTGTATTAATTCTCACAAAAGGAGATTTTTCTTTATTACATCTGGCAAGAAGCAACCATTGCTAAGTATTTACACTATGTATTTATACAAAAATGATCTCAACCCTAAGCAGTTGGAATTATCATAATTCAAAAACAATAAATATTAGAATATGTAAAATTTGAAGAGTTTCATTTGCATCTTCTCTGTCTCTTCGCTTGTTGGAAGAGGCATTTCTTTTTCTTGTCCCCCATCTCATGAACAACTGGCCTCTAATCATGACCTGTGTAAACGATATGCACACACTGTCTCATTTATTTCCAGATGTGCTAGATTTCCCTTGTTCGACACACTGAACACATCTGCCTATGAACTGCACCACTAACCTGAAAGGTTCTGTTCTGTCCTTCACCTCAAAAGTATATAGCTTCTTCTCTATATGAGGCAAATTATCCTGGATTTTCCTTGCTTCCGGATATATAGCCTGCAACTGTAAACTAGGATTGACTATCCACTTATTAATCTGGATAAGATCAATTTGTTTCAATTGCTGGATTGTCGTCCAGGCTTCTTCCACGCTTGTCTTGGAATTAAGTTGATTTTTTCCTATATCAATTTTCCCCAGGGCCTTAGATATACTATCTCCTTCAATGTCCAAGGACTCTTTTTTTAGTGAAGAAAATGATTCTTCACAAACTGTCTTTACTTCCTTGGCCAATATTTTTCTTTCAACCAGATTTGCCTCCCATGTCTTCAATATTATGTCACCTCGGGTTTGCTCTGAAAGAGACAATCGAGAGACCTTGGTTACTTCATATTTTGCTGCTGATAAAAAGACCTCCTGGAATGTAGCTCGAGCTACATTGGCCTCTCTCTCCCTAATACAAATGTTTTTTAGAGATTGGTCTACCACCCGATAACATCTTTGAACAACTTCTACTTCAGTAAAAAGGTTTTGCTGGGATGATTCCATCTTATCGTGCACCTCTAATGCCTAGGCTTGGAAAACCACCATATCCACTGTCGTGTTCTCAGTCAAGTTTATTTTAACCTACAGTTGTTTGACCAACTCTCCCTGTTGAATGGCCAGTTCTCTACTTGCCTGTGAATTTTTATGCATTTCATCAAGACTGATTTTGAGTTGATGAATTTCCTGTTTGTCACAGGCTCTGATCTACTGAAAACCCTTATTCATATCATTTCTCACACTCTATTCGATAGTATTTATTTGGTTCTGCAACTGTATCACTAACATATCCTTCTGTATCCATTGTTCTACTAGATTCCTAATTGAATACTGATTTTCCATGGCAAAAGCTCACAATGAGCCTACCATTTCCGTGGAAATTTTTTCCTCCTCTAAGGCTTGTCCATCATATAGCACTCCGTGCCTCTTGATAGTTGTGCCCTCCCTTTGGTGCATTTCTCTTTTTACTATATCCCTCCTCTTCTTGTTGAATAAGAAGTCGGAGGGGGGCATTTGCTCAACCAAAATAGGAGTAAGGTATTCTATAAACACGACTTCAACATTTGGGTTCCCCTGAATGGACTGTAAGGGTGTGACCGATTTGATAGGGATGCCTATCTCGGTGGATGGTTGTTACCCTGTTGTGTTAGTAGCTGATTTGTCTGGTGTGGAAGGTGATTTTTCTTGCCCCTTTTTTTTTTATCAAAGCTTCAGCTTGAGATTTCGTTTGATCATCAGGTGGATTTGTCAACGCAGTATCTACCTGTATCAAGACCTCAGTTTTTTTTGAATTTCCTTGAGCATTCTGTCCACTGGAGCTCCCTATTTATAAGCTCTGGTTCACAACTTCCTATGTAGCTAGAGATGTTGGGGCTTCTCCCTTCAAGACTTTAGGCAGATTATTTCTTCGGTGTCTTTGAAAATTATAGAATTCGGCTAATTTGTATGGAGCTAGAGTTTAAACTTGGCTCAACACTTCCTGATAAGATATTTCTCCTCAGAATATGTCATCCTATGGGGAATATTCATGCTCATATCTCTTTAGATTGTAAAGATTCATGTGATTTCCCACGATCTTCTGGGGATCATGTTTCTTGAATTCAATATTAACAAGCTTAATGTCTTCTAGGGCTGAAACCTCTACCTTTGAGTGGCCGAAATCTAACAGTGAGAACATACCAACCTGCAAAGGAAATGTAGGCCATACCTTTTTCTGTGCTGCCTTTAGTTCTTTACTGATTCCCCCTAGCATAGTTTGATGTGCTACCTCTCGACACACCAATCGATCTAGTATAAACTTTGGTAAGGCATGCGGATGGACGAAACATCCAAAAACCCTGATGTAAGAGAAATTTTCCTCAATGTACCAATCCACTATCTTTCCGAGGTTGGTCACTATCTTGTCTGAAATCTTGGGAGGTGCGAAACCATATATAACGTGATGCATTGGCACCACCACATAGTTGCATATTTCATAGAAGAAATCTTTTTCTTTATCCTCCCACAACTTGGAGTGATAGAAATGTATTGGTTCAGCGCTGGTCAGATTCCAGCTCCAGCCCATCAAAGGAAATGGAATCATAAAACAAAAAAACATCGATAATGTATGCCGACATGTAAAATGGGGAAGGTTTCCCTTTGGATTTCAATGACTGATATTATGTGATTTCCCTAACCAAATTGTCTGATAATATTTTGGCCCAATCGAAGGAATACCCCTCTACTACTATATGCATGATTGGTACCCATGGTAATAAGAAATGAGCAGAGTTTTCCTTCCCAAAAATTCTACATAACATCATGGATAGATACATCATGTGAGGTTCTAATGATGCAACACCATACATGCCATGGGTGTCTGCTCTAAATTTCTCAGGACGTGAGCACCAATCCTTGATCAAGTCGGGTAAGTTCTTTCCATATTGCATGCATTATTTTTTTTCGAAGTCCATTAGGAAAGTGCCATTATAAATGTAATTGGGAATTGAGGATAATTTGTACATTACCTGGAAATGCTCTGGCCAGAAAGACCCATCTATAACTTTTTGTGAATTGTAGATGATCCTGGTGGAGAGGTCAATGTTCTCCAACACCCAACCAATCATATCATTATACAGCACGAGCGTAGGCCGCGTTTCTATTTTATGCAACTCTGATTGAGCAACATATTTGTATCTCATAGCCTAGGTTTTAATCACCTCGTCGTCCAAATCATCTGGGTAGTTGACTAATTCATATTGTAGAATATCAAATACCTGCGTCCAGGTTTTCACGGTATCTATGGTTCTAGGTGAAGAATATGAGAGGAAATTGGTGTTCGAGCTCGAGCTTTCACCAACCGCTTTAGCTATTTTTTGTGGAGCCATGATATCACGAGCTTAGAACTATGCTACCTATTACAGGGAAACGCGAAAATTTCTTAGCTTGCTAAAAATTTCTATTCTGTGAAAACGTAAATGGAATTCAAACTTCAATATCCTTTTCCCTTAAGTGTGTTGAGTTACGAATACTTTACTGACTATGCATTCACTTTCCTTAATGAAAATATTTATGTGGTGATCTGCGATCTTATTTGGAATCATTTCCATAGATCCGTTATTAATGCCATCAATGTTTGGTGGTTCGCGATTGGGAGGTTGTATAGATGAGTTTTGAATTTACCCAAACTACGATTCAACAAACAATTAACACGAGATAATAGTGTTTAAACCATTAACTAATCATGTTTAACCTTAATTATTTTTGTGCTTTCAGACCTTGGGATATCTGATAATAGCTCGAGATATGATTTTTGAAACTCGAAATCACGCAGGGATTGATTATTGTCTAGTTGTCTTTGACATTTAATTAACCCTGTTTAACTCTTAAGGCATTTCGGGAGTTCGGGCTTCATGGATTTAAAATATGATAGATGGCGAATGCCCAAACTCCAAAAGCGTGAAATTACTATTTGATTTCTTAATTGGGTTTTAGTTTCTTTTTAGGTATTTATCATTTCATGTGTCGGCAAATTAACTTTACAGACGTTTCGACAGGTCACTACTTGTACTTATGTGTCAAAGTTTAAGAAGGTATATGTGTATGATGACTAAGACCCTTTGAATACTTTTCGGATATTGGGAATTTGGAGCTGCTACATGGTGAAACTCCCAAAGAAAAAAACTCCGAAGCCCGAAACTTCGAAGCAGTCTCTAGAGGTTTGACCTTCTTAACATTCAGGCGGCTATAGAACATTTGAGAAAAAGGGATCGTTCGATTGATGGGAGAATTGGATTGACGATGGAATTCACGTACACCTTAAGATTAAAAACAAAAATGATTTATCACTTGCAGATCGACTTCTGAGATGAAGTAAAAGAATAGTGTAAAGCTTTAGGCTTATAAATTTAAATGTGTTCGAACACTATGAACCCTTGTACGTCGTGAACCCCATGCCAACAAGTGTTTCCCCCATCCACTTCGTCTTATTCACATGACTTAGATGGGGTCCACCCGGGAAACACTCCTTGAATTGAGGAATGACTTACCCAATAGGTCACCTTGACAACCCTCCCATACCTAAACCTTACAAGTTGCATAGTGTCTTTGAGCACTTGTTTAATTTGATAAGGTAGTTTTGATGCACATGCTTAGGTGGCTCTTGTATTAAATGCTTAGGGAACACTCATTTGTCTTTGCAGGACCTTGTTTGGTGGGCATTTTGAATGAACAAGCCTAGATTGGGTCTTCTTAGGGGCATAAATACCATGAATGGATGCCATGAACAAAATCTTGGGGAAAGAAATATGATGGACGTTTCCTTTGGAGGCAAGGGAAGACACCTTGGAGGACCTCACCCAACCCTTACTATCCCAATGACTTACCTTTGGAGGCTAAAGCACTGTACTTTTGGGATTGACTTCTTATTTGGGGCTAGGGTTTGATGATGGTGGTCAAGTTTGATGATGAATTGGCATGATAGATGTAGAAGAGGAGGCCTAAATTGATGACACATGGAATTTGGAGGCCTAATTATCTCTTCAACAACCCCAAAATTTCCTTCAAGTGCCAAAATGTCACCCTTTTAAGGCATGATTGTTGGAGAAATTTCTATTTTCGGTACACTAGTTCAGGGAGTAACACTAGTTCAGTGGGAGTTAACTGACTAGTTCTATTTTAGACTTTCTAATATTAGACCATCACTATTATGAATTCATTCCTAATTATAGGATGTCATTGCCTATATGAGTGAGGGTCACTCACTCATTGATCAGATCATAATATACATTGATTCTCATTCTTCATTGTGTATCTCTCTTCCTTTTCTTGATAAGCTTTGTTTGTGTATGCTTTAGCTAGGTATCCTGTGCAGGTTTCCATGAAACACTGACATGGTATCAGACCCGAGCTGCTTGGAGAAACCCAGAAAAGCCAAAGAAGAGAGAAAGAGACCTTGAGTAAACCTATTTTCTGAAATCGTCACAACCTATCCCTATCAAAAGGTGCGACGATTGGAATCGTTGCGGCCTATCCCTTTCGAAGGGTGCGACCGTCACTCTTAGACTAAAACTTTCCTCTAATAAGGAAATCTCAAATGCTATGTCTCATGGTTTTCTTCTTTGGTCATTGAAGATGATGTTATTCTTAGGTAGTCACATTTTACATCAAAGAGACCTTAGAAGTAGGTTATAGTCTTTTTCCATAGTAGGCCTACCTTTTAGGAGTGTTGAGTATTTTTTTTTCTATATAAGGATAAAATAATTCTGATCTCTCACTTGAGGCAAGTTTAATTCTACACCAAGGAAAACTAGATTCCATACTTGAAGTGTTATTGAGTAAGCTATGTTATCCACCATTTATATGGATTACTAAGGACAAAATGTCTCGAGGCCCTCAAGTTGCAGACATGGAGTTTCAAGGGATAGATCAACCCATGGTGTCCACCTACACATGGGGATACCCTCTTCACCACCATACTTCTCTGTTTCATCATGATGGCATTGAACACATTAGCTTATTTCCGGAAGACAATGGGTATTTCTCCATGAGGTACAAGTCAAGTATTGTGGTAAGTGTCACTTTAATAATCGAGGCATTTGAGTATGTTGCATTTAAAGTTGCTTTTGATTTTAGAACGTCTACTTGGAAATTATGCTCTTTGCCCTGTTTCACCTTGGTGGTTGACATTTTGCCCTAGTAAGTGGTCACCCTTGGGGAAAGGTTTTCTACTGGGAGGTCTCCTTGATGAGTCATCGTACCATTCCCGATCATACTTATCATTTTTCAAACGTCATCCTTTTCGTCTCCTTATATTTTTGGATTTTCTGGTGTACTGAACCAAGAAGGGATTGTACCTTATTTCATGGGAATAAGGGGATGAAGGCCTAGAGGGAATGTAGCTGGAAAAAGATAAAATCCAAAATTATGACCTTCCAGATTCTTGACCAAATAGGTCTTGAGAACGATGAAGCGTTTCTCTTAAAATTGAAGACCTACAAAAGCAAAATTCACATATATAAATGTCCAACTTGTTGAGGGATCTACACAAGTGCATTATACCCTCTACTTTACCCATATGGAACTCATTGTACCTCCAACTTCAAGTGACATTATGGTACTTCTTTCAATTTTTATGTTACCCAATTGTTCTGGAATTTAATTAATTAATGGCAAATAAATGGGCTTGGAAAAACATTACATTAAAAACGAAGGTGCAACACACCCTATACAAAGGCACCCATAAATGAGACACTATGAAACCTTGTACGTCGTGAACCCGATGCAAAAAAGTATTTCCCCCATCCACTTCATCTTCTTCACATGACTTAGATAGGGTCCACCTAGGAAACACTTCTTTAATTGAGGAATGGCTTACCCAATAGGTCACCTTGAAAACCCTCCCATACCTAAACTTGACAAGTTGCATAGGGTCTTTGAGCACTTGTTTAATTTGATAAGGTAGTTTTGATGCACATGCTTAGGTGGATATTGTATTAAATGTGATTTTAATTTGTCTGATACATTTGACTTAAGACCCTTGAAGGCCACACTCATTTGTCTTTGCAGGACCTTGTTTGGTGGGTGTTTTGAAGGAACAAGCCTAGATTGGGCCTTCTTGGGGGAATAAATCCCATGGATGGATGCCATGAACCAAACGTCGAGGAAATAAAGATGATGGAAGGTTCCTTTGGAGGCAAGGGAAGACACCTTGGAGGACCTCACCCAACCCTTACTATCCCAATGACTTGCCTTTGGAGGCTAAAACACTGCATTTTTGGGCTTGACGTCTTGTTTGAGGCTAGGGTTTGATGATGGTGGTGAAGTTTGATGATGAATTGGCATGATAGATGGAGAAGAGGAGGCCTAAATTGATGACACATGGCCTTTGGATGCCTAATGCTCTCTTCAACAACCCAACAAATTACTTCAAGTGCCAAAACGTCACCCTTTTAGGGCATGGTTATTGGAGAAATTTCTATTTTTGACACACTAGTTCAGTGGGAGTAACACTAGTTCAGTGGGAGTTAACTGACTAGTTCTATTTTAGACTTTTTAATACTAGACTATCACTATTATGCATGCATTCCTAATTATAGGATTTCATTGCCTATATGAGTGAAGATCACTCACTCATTGATCAGATCATAATATACATTGATTCTCATTCTTTATTGTGTATCTCTCTTCCTTTTCTTGATAAGATTTGTTTGTGTATGCTTTAACTAGGTCTCCTGTGCAGGTTTCCATGAAACACT
>SNQJ01S0059446.1:15998-35075 GCA_010110895.2 Picea sitchensis
AAATAGGAACCACATTAATTATTATAAAACAACCACTCACACAATTGAACAAGAACCATAGCTCCAATACTGGAACCAAACAGGCCTTTCCTCGCCTCTTTACCAATCAAATTACCCTTACTTCTCTCTCTCCTTCAACTACATTAGGAAGGATTTGCTACTAAACTTAACTCCTCGATCTCCTTTCGTCAATCGAGCGGATTCACTCCTCGAACTAAACTATACTCTTCGAAATTGACCATACCACTGGAACACAAAGGAACAACTAGAAGCAAGATAGAGAGGAACTATAGGAATGATTCATCAATTAGCACTAATACAATTACACGATACACAGAGCTACCGTACCCTTATCTTAAAATAAACAGCAACATGCCTTAATCTAAGGGTTTGAACAATACAATGCCACTTACTAAACTTTGCCTTTACTTTGACTTATGGATCTACCTTAGCAACTAGAACTCTCAATTAACCTCAATATGAAACCATGGAATAGCTATCAATCCACTTCAATCCTATCACTAAGCCTAGCCAACTAGAACTAGATTTATCAAAAGAAAGGAATCTAGGAACTAATTAGACACTACAACAATGAAGTGTAAACTTTCTGTTAGCGTTAGAAGTCACTCCTTGATTGCGACAGGAGCAGATCCCAACACCCATCAATTTTATGTCACGATAAGTTTAATGGATGATCAAATGGTTAGAGACCCAGGGAGGAATCACTCTAACTCAGGGACCAGGTCTGGTATGTAAAGAACAAAGGAGGTATTGATCTAAATTTAGTCAGTGGGTTGATTGTAAGATGAGTAGGTGGAAGACTTGGTGAGAGGAGTGAGAAAAACTACCTCGGGCAATAGGCCTTTCAGCAGTTTGCAGAAGAAAAACTCTAAATGCAAGATCTTCTTGGTTCAAAGTTTTGGGGAACTAAAGGGGTGACTTGACTGGATCCTCCAATTCCAAGTCATTCAACGTTGAGAAAATCGCAAGACCAATTAGAGACAATGCAACTGTTACATTGATCCAACCTACATCATACTATAACAACTACAACTCGACTGGATCCTCCAATTCCGAGTTGTTCTAACACAGTGCAAACAAAGATATGAAAGAAACTGACATTCATAAGACAAGAAGTCTCAAGAGTCAATGCATAACCAGAATAACCAGTGCTTCGTTAAATATTTTACAATCGAGAGCCTTGCTCAACCATCGATACTTGAAAAAATATCAAAACTAAGTACATATACTCCTAAACATTTTCCCAATAGAGACGTCTTAGACTTTCAGGATGGGGCATCTCTTCAATCAAATCTGGCATGTACTCCTCCATCATACACCATCTTAACTCTGCATGGCTCATGCTAAGGGGTAGCTGAGCCCTTAAATGTTGAATTGGCATGCGCAAACTTCCCTGGTGAGTCGAGGACTCGACATGGCTTTTGTGGAAAAAACTAGTACAAAGGACCACCTCGGGCGAACTTCCTGCCGGGACCTCCATACCTTGCAATTAATGAGTGAGGCGAGGTTTCAACCACCCCCTCTCTTCTTCATTCATTCCAGGCAGGTATCAAGATCGAGATCAAGTCGAACCAACACCTTGAGAACATGGTACCCCCCTTCTGAAGCTCAACTCGACACCTTTGGCCCCCTTCTGAAGCTTTTTCTATTTCCCCAAGTGACCACTGGCTGTGGCCCTGCGCTTATCCTCAAAGGCGCTTTCGACGCTTCGGGGTTCGGGGTTTCAAGATGTGAATTGACGAGGAACCTTTACCCTTCGAACTCTCGAATTCCAACATGCTGATGTGATAATATCTTGCACCACGCATCCCTAGATCGAACTGCTAAAATGACATCGGTGCTTTGGGACCCGTCTCATAACATAGTGCATGCTAGCACCCTTTCCCCAAGCCTGTTCCTCTGTGACCGGGCGCTATGACCGTGGGCCCGAATCTAGGCACTTTCGACGTTTCGGGGTTTGGGGTTTTGAGATGTGAATTGAAGAGGAACCCCTCACCCTTTGAACTCTCGAATGTTGAAATGATGGTGTGACTATATCTTGCACCATGCATCCTTTGGATCGGATGACTGAAATGACGTCGACGATTTCACTATGAAAATCTCGAAAGGCCCCACCCGTGGCTCAGATCTTGCACCGTGTGTCTTTCTGATCAATGGTCGAGATGGATTTGTCATAAAAAAGGGGGCTACCTCCATTCCCAGGCTCGCTTGACATGACCTGGTGCTAGGACCGTGGGCTCAGCTTCAAAGGTACCTTCGGCATTTCGCATTTCAACGAATTCAACTGCAGTGGAGTGGAGATCCCTTGTCTCTTAAAATGTCGATCCCCAAGATGCCGATTGGCTGCCACCTACCCCAATTGGATCGGACGGCCCAGATTTGTCTCGAAATATGGGTGCTATCTCTTGTGCTATATCTCGGACAACTTGGTAGCTCCGAAATTGAAAGATTCTTTGTTGTAAAGTGGGAAAAAACCTCTTTATTTTGGAGTTGGACTTTTGTCAAACACTTTGCATGCTTGGGTATTTGACTGCTGAAAGTGAAATTTAATGGGACAACAGTATGATGTTGTGTTTTTTTGCTGTTTTGGGGGTCTTTTAATCCCTTATACCTCCCCAATGAAGTGCATGAGGTAGTGTTTCTTTAATAAGCAAAACCCATAAAATAAGAATGAAAAATAATAACGTTTGAATGAGAAAATCAGTCCCAAACTCAGTCTGACTTTATTTAGATAGTAATGTTGAGTTTATAACAGTCAAAATAGAATGAAATACCTCCCTAAAGATGCAGAGGAAGATTGTTGTCGGAACTAGGAACCTCCATGTACACACAGTAATAAAGAAGTGCCCTGTCTGCCACACGAGTTGAGGGAAATGGGACGGTCCAAGCATATATTGCACAACCAATTGATGGGGCCAAACTAGCAGTCATCTCTCAAAATTTTACTACTCGCCTTATGGTGTAAGTCTCCCAGCCAAAGTCAAACCAGCCTCCATGCCTTCCTAACCTTCCACGCAGCACCAAGAAGGAGTATCCACAGCGCGTGGGGGAATGGAAAATACGACAAGCAGATAACACGCTGCCCAGAATTGTAACCAACAAAAATGACACGCCCAAGGTCACGCCCAGCAATGACACCAGGCCTGGGAAGATGAAAATCTCAACATCTAATAGAAAAATGCAGCAATAGGATGAGAAGTTCGCCCAGCTCAAGGGGAAAACGCCCAGCCTTCCACACGTGCCAAGGAAAATTGCCTTCCCTCTTCACAAAACTGAAATGGAGTTCCTTCTTCGATAAATGCCTCTTGAATCACAATGCCAATGTCTGCAAATGAAAAGATGGAATGGCTTCTCCAATCTCTCAGCTAGGACAGATAGTTTCACTACCGAATCTGAGTGCCAAAATGGGTTTCTAGCTGAAACCATCATTTGCTCACCAAGCTCTTCTCCCAAAACTCAAATTTTGAAATGAATTGTCAATAATGCCTTTTCCACCCTCAACCGTCCTTTTATTCTTTCACTTTTCTTTTTCTCCATTAAAATATTCATTTAATTAATAATTGGAGAGAAATACCCTCAAAGAGGGGTTTAATATTAATAAACTCACTTTTCCTAAGTTTTCACTTTATAATTCGAAAGTGACTTGACCAATATCATTTCCCTAACTCATCCATCTAATGGTTTACGGGAAACTGTGTAAACCACCACAGTATTCTGACTGCCTAGGGAGAATGGGACATTACAGTCCTCCCTACCCAAATTTGCTTGTCCTCAAGCAACTTCAAACCTGGAAACTGTAACACCTGCTCGTTTTCCCAAGTAGCATCCTCCATAGGTAGATCCTTCCATTTCACCAAAAACTCCCTGACCACACTGTTACGGAGCTTCCTCTCCCGTACCTGTAAAATCTCTTTGGGGCTTGTGGCCAACCATCCCTCGTCATCCAGAGGGGGTAAATCATGTGAGGCAACCACTTGTTTTCCTATTACCTGCTTAAGGCACGATACGTGGAACACATTATGGATCTTGCTCCCCTTCGGTAGCTCTAATTCATATGCAACCTGTCCCACCTTCCAAGTTATCCTGTAGGGCCCATAGTAGCGAGGTTTGAGTTTCTCGGCCCCCTTCTGTTTCAATGAAGATTGTCGGTATGGATGTAGTCGCAGAAACACTAAATCTCCAACCTCGAACAAGTGTTCGTTCCTATGCATGTCCGCATACATCTTCTGTTGATTCTGGGCCACCCTCATGTTCTCCTTCAAAGCTCTCAGAATATCCTGGTTGTCCTGTATCCAATCTCTGGCCTTTGGTGCCCTACTATCACTGAATACAACGTCTGCAAATGTCATGGCCTCGTAGTCGTAGAGTGCCCAAAAAGGGGTCATGCCAATGGACATGTGATGGGTGGTATTGTAACAGTACTCCCCTAGGTGTAACCACTTCACCCAAGCTCTCTGCTGCCCAGAAATGTAATTCCACAAATAACCTTCCACCCACTTGTTCACGATCTCTGTCTGTCTGTCAGTCTGCGGGTGGTAACTAGTGCTCGGTGTCAACTCGGTACCTACCAACCTGAAAATCTCCTGCCAAAAACCTCCCATGAACTTGTTGTCTCTATCGCTAACGATGGTTTTGGGCAACCCATGCAGACGGAAAATCTCTCTGAAGAATAGCTCGACCACCTGTGTTGCTGAATAGTCTGAAGGAATAGCAAAGAAGTGGGAAAACTTGGTGAGCCTATCCACCACGACATAAATGCAATCCTTCCCCTACACCCTGGGTAACCCGGTGATGAAATCCATGGAGATGCTTTCCCATTTCTGATCTGGAATGGGTAATGGCTGTAATAATCCAGCCGGATGGGTGTGCTCCACCTTGTTTCGTTGGAAAACTTCGCACTCCTGAACGTACTTTAGTATGTCTCCCTTGAAGTTCTTCCAAGTGAACCTCTCCCAGACCTGCCTGTAAGTCTTTAGGAACCCCTGATGTCCTGCTAACGGTGAGTCATGGGCTGCCTGCATGATCTTCTGCCTGATGTGAGAACCTGGAACCAAATAAATTCGATCTTTGTAGTAGATGACATCATCCACCACTCTGTACCTGCCATCTGTAACCTGTCCATCCAAAACCTTGCAAGAAAACTTGTTCTTGGAATACTCTACCAGTAGAAGACTCTTCCAGTCTTCTGATATGTCCATCAAGGATAGAGTAGGGGGCATCCTAGAAAGAGCGTCGGCTACCACATTGTTCTTCCCCTTCACATACTCAATCTCAAAATTGTAGGCCTGGATCTTACTCACCCACTTCTGTTGTCTTTCATTCAGTTCATTCTGTTCCAAAAAGAATTGGAGGTTGTTGTGATCTGTCTTGACCTTGAACCTGTTGCCCTCTAGATAGTGCCAGAATTTGGCCAATGCATGCATGATGGCCAACGTCTCTTTATCATAAATAGAGTAGAGCTTCTTGTAATCTCTAAGATTTCAACTCTCGAAAGCTATGGGATGATTCCTCTACATAAGCATGGCTCCAATACCTACTCCTGATGCATACACTCCAACACGAAGGGTTGGGTAAAGTCCGGAAAAGATAAGACTGGGCACGAACTCATGATGTCCTTCATCCTGTTGAAGACCCCCTGTGCCTCATCTGTCCACTCAAAGGCCCCCTTCTTGGTCAAATTTTTCAGTGGGGATGTCAACTAAGAAAAACTCTTCACATACCTCCAGTAGTAAGTGCATAAGCCCATGAAGCTCTTTAACTCTATAGTGTTCCTTGGCGGAGGCCAATCATGAATCGCTCAGATCTTGTCCCAGTGTACCTGCACTCCTTGCTCTCCAATCACATTCCCCAAATAGAGCATCTCTATAAACCCAAACTCACATTTGGACAACTTCGCATACAACTCCAGTTTTTCCAATATGCCCATCACCTCATCTAGATGTTGGAGGTGTTCCTCCCAAGTGCAACTGTAGACCAAAATGTCATCGAAAAAAACCAACAAATACTTCTTGAGTTGCTTGATAAACGTGTGGTTCATACAGGACTGGAATGTGGCCAGGGTGTTGGTCATCCCGAAAGGCATCACCAAGAACTCGTAGTGCCCATAGTGGCACCTGAAGGCTATCTTGTATTCATCCCCTTCTCACATCCTGATCTGATGATAGCCCGACCATAGATCAATCTTCGAAAAGTATTTGGCCCCTCTCAACACATCCATCAGCTCATCAATCCGGGGTATAGGGTACCTGTTCTTGATGGTCCTCTTGTTGAGGGCTCGGTAATCAATGCACATTCTGAGGGTCCCATCCTTCTTCTTTACCAACACTACAGAAGAAGCGAAAGAACTCGAACTCGGTTTGATGTGGCCCATCGCCAGTAGCTCCTTGATGGTATTTTCGATCTCATCCTTATAGGCCTTGGGGTGCCTATACAGGGTGGTAATCACTTCTCTCGTACCCTCCTCTAACTTGATGGTGTGATCAAAGCCCCTGTCTAGAGGCCTATCTGGAGGTATATCACCAAATACCTTCTGGTGCTTCTTAAGCAAGGCCTTTATCTCTCTCTAAAAATTGGGCTCCCCATCCTTAGGCTTATGCACTGAAATCTGAAACTCTGCAACCCATGCAATGTCATCCTGCCTCATCATTGCCTCCATCTTATTTGCGGTCACTACCTTGGGAGGGTAAGTGTTCATGCCTCTCAAAACCACTCTCTTTCCATCCTGTCCTTGGAACTCCATCTCCATAGTCTGGTAGTTAGTNCAAAACCACTCTCTTTCCATCCTGTCCCTGGAACTCCATCTCCATAGTCTGGTAGTTAGTGGAGTACTTCCCTAGGGAGTATAACCACTGAACTCCCAATACCACATTGGTGTCAGGCACCTTCACCATGAAGAATTCATCGGTAATGGTGTAGTTCCCTAGACTCAATGTCATTCATGGGACGTATTTGGTACAGTTTAGGGTGTTCTCCCCTGGTATGATCACTGAAAAGCCCTCAAAGGCTTCGGTGGTAATTCCCTTCCGCTCTACCAATGAAGCATCGATAAAATTGTGGCATGCCCCACCATCCACCAACACCGTCACTCTGTGTCCCTATACTCCTCCCCTCATCCTGAAGGTATGAAACCTTGGGATCCCTGAGAGTGATGCTATAGTCCCCTGATTCTCCATCGATGCCTGCTCTGCCTCTACCATCGGTGGGTCCTCCTCCTGTCCCTGTTCTCCTATCTCCTCATCCTCCTCGCTATCTGAGAACACCTCTATGTAGTGTGCCTTGGCCTTGCCTACACACCTGTGACCTGGTACCCATGGTTCCTGGCAACTGAAACACATCTTCTTCCTCCTTAGATCCTGCCTAGTAGCATCATCCATCATGTTCCTACCTGTCCAATCCCTCTGTGGCTGTCCTGCCCAGTCTCTCTACTGCTATCCTATGCCATCCCTCTGTGGTGTTCCCCTATCATTGAACTTCATGGGGAAGTTCGGTCTCGGGGTGAACTTGGGCTTGGGTCCTGACTCCTGTAGGTCTCTATCCCTACTAACTGCATCCTGTAGCGAAGTAGGCTTGTAAGCCTTCACCCATCCTCAAAGTGGCTTGGTTAGCCCCTCTGTGAACAACATCACCAATCGGGCCTTGGAGATATTGGTGAACATCACTGATATCCTCTGGAAATCTGATATGAAGGCCTCTGCCGAACCAGTTTGTTTCAACTGTGCCAAGTCTCTGAAGGACAACTCGGGGTCTCTCCTATCAAATCTATGCACCAGTCTCCCTGTAAACTTAGCATAGGTGACAATATGGGCATATCCCAGAGTGGACATCCCATGGTACCACCAGTCCTATGCCTCACCCTCCAAGTGCCATGTTTCTAACTTAATGGCATCGGTCTCTGCCATGGGGTTCAGCTGGAAGTAGGTGTTGATCTTCTGCACCCAAGCTCGTGCCGTGCACTTCGACGTCCCATCGAAGTATGGTAAAGTGAGATTTCCTACTGTGCGTTGTAACTCGTAGTTCTGCGTGGGACCCCTAATGAAGAACCTCGACCTGTTTCTCCCTTTGAAGCTACAAAACTCGGCAAAAGTCATAGCTTCTCTCAAATCTGCATCCATAGCCTTATATTCCTGGAAGTAAACTGTTAATGGCTCGTCCTGCTCTACCTTCCCTCATGTACCTGTCTCCGGTGGTCCTAAGAACTTTGGCATGGTAGACCTAGGAATCTCTCTCTAGTCGTGAGGGCGGTTCTGAGGGTTGGTCCTGGAAGTGATCACCTCAATATGAGGTTTGTGTGTGTTTCCCCCTTCTTCCATCTGCCCTCTCTTGCTGCTCTCCCCCCTTTCTTCACCATGCTTACTCCCTAGAGAATAACCTGTGATTCTGCCCATGAATTCTYGGGTCTCTCTCTAGCCCTATGCAATATCCTATAAGGCTTTCATAATCCCTTTGATCAAACCATCCTCTCCGTCCTCTGTCAGATTTGCATTTTTCCCTGGAGTGTCCTCCATTTCTTCTTCTCTGCCCTCTAATCCCCTATACCTTCTGCGCCTATAAGTGATGTTATGCTACCCTTCCTCAATCATTAATGTCTCCCACAACTGGCAAGGATCATGCTCTGATACCACTGAAAGATTCTTTGTTGTAAAGTGGGAAAAAACCTCTTTATTTTGGAGTTGGACTTTCGTCAAACACTTTGCATGCTTGGGTATTTGACTGTTGAAAGTGAAATTTAATGGGATAGAAGTATGATGTTGTGTTTTGTTGCTGGTTTGGGGGTCTTTTAATCCCTTATACCTACCCAATGAACTGCATGAGGTAGTGTTTAGTTAATAAGAAAAACCCATAAAATAAGAATGAAAAATAATAACGTTTGAATGAGAAAACCAGTCCCAAACTCAGTATGACTTTATTTAGATAGTAATGTTGAGTTTATAATAGTCAAAATACAATGAAATACCTCCCTAAAGATGAAGAGGAATATTTTTGTTAGAACTGGGAACCTCCATGTACACGCAGCAATAAAGAAGTGCCCTGTTTGCCACACGAGTTGAGGGAAATGGGATGGTCCAAGCATATATTGCACAGCCAATTGATGGGGCCGAACTAGCAGTCATCTCTCAACATTTTACTACTCGCCTTGTGGTGTAAGTCTCCCAGCCAAAGTCGAACCAGCCTCCACACCTTCCTAACCTTCCACGCAAAACCAAGAAGGAGTATCCACAGCGCGTGGGGGAATGGAAAATATGGCAAGCAGATAACACGCTACCCAGAATTGTAGCCAACAAAAATGACACGCCCAAGGTCATGCCCAGCAATGACACCAGGCCTGGGAAGATGAAAATCTCAGTAGCTAATAGAAAAACGTAGCAATAGGATGAGAACTTCACCCAGCTCAAGGGGAAAATGCACAACCTTCCACACGTGCCAAGGAAAATTGCCTTCCCTCTTCACAAAACTGAAATGGAGTTCCTTCTTTGATAAATGCCTCTTGAATCACAATGCCAATGTCTGCAAATGAAAAGATGGAATGGCTTCTCCAATCTCCCGGCTAGGACAGATAGTTTCACTGCTGAATCCGAGTGCCGAAATGGGTTTCCAGCTGAAACCCTCCTTTGCTCACCGAGCTCTTCTCCCAAAACTAAAATTTTGAAATGAATAGTCAATAACGCCTTTTCCACCCTCAATCGTCCTTTCATTCTTTCACTTTTCTTTTTCTCCATTAAAATATTCATTTAATTAATAATTGGAGAGAAATACCCTCAAAGAGGGGTTTAATATTAATAAACTCACTTTTCCTGAGTTTTCACTTTATAATTCGAAAGTGACTTTACCAATATCGTTTCCCTAACTCATACGTCTAATGGTTTACGGGAAACTGTGTAAACCACCACGGTATTTTGACTTCCTAGGGAGAATGGGACATTACAGAAATCCCGATGACCATCGATCTGCTCTAAAGATGGATCTCGACTGTTGACAACAAAACTTCGCCCGCTCGCTTGACTTGTAGCCTGGAATGAGAATTTTCCATGCTACGCTTGGGCACTTCTCGTGTAACCTGCAGACCTAGGTACTCTTGTGCCCAAGAAAAAAATCGTTGTTAACATTAGGCTCCATGGGGGATAGAGTCGTCCCTGTGATGCTCTAAGGACTCATTTTGCAGTTTCAGTTCCTTGTTGTTGGGCTATGGAGTCATTATTTGAATATTAAAGACAAAAAGAAAAACAATATTTACAATCGCAGAAGAGCCATGTGCGGCTCAAGAGAAAAATCTGTTCAGGAAACGCCCATTCACAGGGCCATTGAAAACTTCTTGATCTTTCAGGTCTCGCAATGTGTAGGTATTATTTGAAAATACTTCAAAGATCCTGAAAGGCTCGATCCACAGGGTCTCAAATTTTCTGTGCTTGCCCTTATCCTGCTTAGGAGCATCCCATTTCAGTACCAGGTCTCCGATCTGGAAATCCTNAAAAACAATATTTACAATCGCAGAAGAGCCATGTGCGGCTCAAGAGAAAAATCTGTTCAGGAAACGCCCATTCACAGGGCCATTGAAAACTTCTTGATCTTTCAAGTCTCGCAATGTGTAGGTATTATTTGAAAATACTTCAAAGATCCTGAAAGGCTCGATCCACAGGGTCTCAAATTTTCTGTGCTTGCCCTTATCCTGCTTAGGAGCATCCCATTTCAGTACCAGGTCTCCGATCTGGAAATCCTCTTTCTTGGCCTTCTTATAAAAAACCTGCTTGATCTTCTACTGATGGTCCTGAATTCTACTCATTACCTGCTCTCTGGCTTTCTGGACCTCCACCAGTTGATGAATTCTCCTAATCATATCATTAGGATCTTGTTGATGATCCTGAAAGAATTTTGTTACAGGAATGGCTAACTGAGAAGGAAAAACAACCTCTACTCCATAGACTAATTGGAATGGGGAGATGCCTATAGATCTCTTCATGGTCACTCGATCGGTCCATAGAGAAAATTTCAACTTTGAATGCCAGGCCTTTTTGTTGTCCTCCAATAGTTTTTTTTTGTTCCTTATCATGCTTTTATTGGAGGAATCTTCTAGACACTTTCCCTAGGGATAATATGAGGTGGAGTGAATGAGTTTGATCCTGAATTGCTCACAAAACTTGTCTAACGGCTCAACTCTGAAAGAGGTTGCGTTATCAGTAATAATCTTTCTTGGGAAGCCAAATCTTGTGATGAGGTCTTCCAGGAATCCAATGATTACCTTGTGGGAAGCACTCCTGGTGGGGATAGCTTCAATCCACTTAGTAAAGAAATCTGTAGCAGTCAGGATCCATCTGTGCTGCCCACTGGAAGCAGGGTGGATTTCTCCAATAAAATCTAGGCCCCATTGCTGGAAAGGTCCTGAAACAACCACATGCTTTAAAGGAAAATACTTGAGTTGTCATTTTCCTGTAAATATTTGACATTTGATACAAGCTATGACCTTTCTGCAAATGTCAGTGAATACAGTGGGCTAGTAGTATCGAGCCCTGAGGATTTTGTAGGCTGTGGATTTCCATAAGTGATGCCCTCCACATTGGCTATCGTGAATTTCAAACATGATCCTATCAGCCTCTTATGGATTCATACCTTTCAAAAGTACCCCCAGGGGATCTTTCCAATATAAAACTTGATCAACAAGGTAGTATCTGATTGCTTTGAGCTTCATAGCTCTTGCCTTGTTTCTTTACAGGCCATCTAGAGGCCGCAACTCCTGCAGAAAATATATGACATCCTTATACTAGGGACATCGAGCCAACAAGGGTTCTACTTGAGGGTCTATATCAGACAGTTGATCCTGCTGATTTTCTGAGCATTCATTGATAAAATCTACCCCCAAAGCTTTTCAATTTGCTTCAGCCAACAGCTTAGCTAAACCTTGACCTTTGATTAATTTGGTAGGCCTTATTTCTAAGTCAAACTCAAGGATCTTGGTTTTCCACTTACTCCTCCTCCCGTCTATGTCAAGCTGAATAAGAATGTATTTAACAGCGGCCGAGGGGACATAGGTAATGATTTTTTACTGCAGGACATAGGTTCTAAAGGGTTTGAGATCCTTTACCAGGGCATAGGTCTGCTTCTCCATAATGTCATACCTAACTTCGGCATCCCTCAGAGCTCTGCTAAAATAGGAAATAGGATTCTCTAGCATGGCCTCGTTTGACTGTAATAAAACAACAGCCACTGTTTTAGGTGAGGCAAAGGAGAAAATAAGGAAATCCTTTGAGTAATTGGGACTGATAAGAACAGAAGCTCTAGTCAAGGCCTTTTTTATCTGCTCAAAGGAACTTCGTGACTCAGAAGTCCACCTCACTTCATTTCCTTTCCTCAACATGGATGTTATAAGTCTTACCCCTTCAACAAAGTTAGAAACAAATCTCCTTGGGAAATCAATCTTACCAAGGAAAGATTGGACCTCCTTCCTGGATCTTGGGATTGATAAGGCCTATATTTCCTCAACTCTGCTAGGATCGATCTTGACTCCTTTTGTTGATACTATGTGGCCTAGTAATTTTCCCTCCTTCATGGCGAACAAAGATTTCTTGGGATGCAATGAAATTCCAAAACTCCTGCATTTCAGGAAAACCTTCCTGAGGTGACAACATTGTTCTTTATCATATTTTGAAAAGACGGTTATGTCATCCAGATAGATGACCACAAACTTATCCTTTTCCCCAATGAAAGTTATGTCCATGGAATGTTGAAACGTTGCCCCTGCATTCATCAATCCAAAAGGAATTTTAGCATACATGAAGGTGCCCCTTGGAGTGGTAAATGTCGTCTTTTCCTTGTCCTCAGGCAGAACAGAGATTTGATTGTATCCAGAGAAGCCATCGATCATGGAAATCCTGGACGCTCCTGTTACCCTCTGCAATATATGTTCCATTTTTGGTAAGGGGTAATTGTCCTTTCATGAGCTCCTGTTCAGGTTTCTAAAGTCTACACAGAGTCTAATTTCTCCATTCTTCTTCCTTACTTGGACCAAGTTGGCCACCCACTCTGAATATATGAGTGGCACGATGATCTGGGCTTGTAGTAGCTTCTTCACTTCCCTCTCCATGATAGGCAGCATCATAGGATCGATATTTCTTAGCTTCTGCCTAAACGGCTTTGCCTCCTTTTTCAATGGGATTTTATGCTCAATGACAGAAGTGTCATATGTTTTGAGATCTTCATAGGTCTAGGAAACAACATCAGCAAACTCCCTCAATAGTTCAGCGTATTCGACTCTCTGCTCCTTTATCAGACTTCTAGACAATTTGAAAAACTTGGGTTCATTCTCAGTGCCAATGTTGCACTGAGTTGTATCAGCGTCATCCTTTGAGATTTCCCCTTTTAATGCCACATAATTTCTATCAAAAAGCCTTTCCAAAGGAACCAATCCCCTTGGAATATGATTGCTGGGAAGCTACACAATGTTATTCTCTACAATATTATTCAGAAAATTACCCCCATCAAGATTTTCTTCAGAGACAGAGTCTTGGTCAATATGCATCTCTGAAAATTCTTCGAAAGTCTCCAAGAATCTTTTGATATAAAGATCATCCTCGAACACCTTCCAATGTTTGACATTGTCAGGTATGGAGGGCCTATATTTTACTTCCACATCGTATCTGAATTTGGGTGGCAAGGGCACTTTGAAATTGCTTGTTGATGTAGCCAAGGAATCTGCCACTGTGTTCTTCTCTCTTGGGACGAAATAAATGTTAAATGTTGAGAAGAAAATTTCAATTAGGTCCCATACCTCATTTCTATAACTCCTGAGTTGAGGATGCTTAGCCTGATAAGCGTTTCTGATCTGCTGGACTACCAATTCTGCATCTCCGAACACTGCTACCTCCTGAATTCTCATTTCCTTTGTAGCTCTTAATTCTAGAATAAGAGCTTCATATTCTACCACATTGTTGGTAGCTTCAAATTCTATCTTGTATGACAGAGATATGGTTTCCTGAGCAGGTGACACAAAAAATACCCCAGAACCAAGGCCTTCCCTGGAAAAGGCTCCATCAAAAAACATTTTCCAGATGGGGGTGATGGAGGGAGGAAATTAATGAGAAGTGGTGGGCTACTTTCTGAGTTTTAGAGGAGGCTCGGGAGTATTAGTGAGTTTTAGTAAACTGGAACCTAAATCAGTGTCCAGGGAAAAATGGGATGGTTGGTAGGATTGTCTTCATCACTGATTATATAGGTCAGTTGGGCTTCTCTGTATAGTCTCCTATGTTCCCCTCCAAATACTGGAATGGTAGCATAGGTTAGGTCCATCTGTAGAGTTCCCCCTAGTATTTTTATCCAAGATCTTGATAAAAACATACCGAACTTGGGGGGGACATCAGCCACTACAACATCCATGACCACACTTTTCATGGGCAATTGAAACAAGGTCATGACCAGGTCTTTGATGACTCCTAGGCATTGGACTTTCCTAGAGTCAAATGAATAGAGGTCATGATAGGGTCTGGTGACTTCTAGTCCTAATTCTTCCATGACATTTTTGAGCATGAGCTTGTGGGAAGCCCCTGAATCCATCAAACAGTTGTGCAGTACCTTGTAATGTATATTCAAAGATGTGTAGAAAGGAGGGGATGAATCATTCTTGTATTCTACCAGAGGACCTAGAATAACTGCAGTCTTTTCATCTTGCAAATTGATGGAGTCTGTCGGAAAGCATGAGGCTTTAGACTGTAATAGCTCAGAGAAGCATTTTTTGATTTCTTTCTATTTAATCAATTCGGTGAGGGTCACAAGGATTCTAATTTTTTGAATTTCATGCTCAAAGTTGAAAGAAGATGTAAGCTTTGGGATTTCCCTCACTTCAGGAACATGACTCTGGACCATTGGAGGGAGGGGTTGGGCCTTCCTACCTTTGTTGTTGTCTGCTACTTCACTAGCATATTTCTCTGTTCTAGGGAACTGTTCAAGAACATTAGGTGCTACTATCTTTTTCTTGGACTTCAGGTTATACCTGCCTTGGATGCTACTGGCCTTGTCTCCCTTGCTAAGTTCATTCAGCTGACTGTCCATGAGAGATTCCTCGTATGCTGATTGAGTGAGATGAGGAAAAGGAGGAGCATCTCCGAAGCAGTGGATTTCAGAATCAAGCCCATCTGCTCCCCCTTCTTCCTCATCGGCCACAAAATTATTTTGAAACGGGGCCTGAATTTTTGGGTCTTCTCTTTATCTTCCCCTCAAGCCTCTTTGCATAGTTGGGGGAGCAATATTGTTTGGCTTCCTAAATCCTCCTTTGTTTTCAACATTTTGAAGACCTTTGTATGCTTGCCTCCCCCCCACCTTCATTCTTTCCATCTCTGCAGACAGAGACTTCACCATCTTGGTCAGTTCATCCACTTGAGGGTGAGGCATCGAGGGGCCAAAAGTTGAGGCTCCAGATCTTCCCTTTCTCCTATCTGCATCAGTCTTGTTTCTCATCCTATCAGCTGCTAATACGTTAGATTCCACCTCTATGGCCGCATCTTGCATCTGAGATAGGGAGGTAGCTCTTCTTTCTCTTAATAGAAGACAGAAGTTAGGGTCGAATGCACTAGCATAAGAAATTTTGGAAGAGGCTTCTGAGGGATTTATCTCAACATGAATCTTATTATACATCTTATTGAATCTTTTGGAGAAGTCAGAGATAGACTCTCCTTCCATCTTCTTCAAAGACCCGAACTCTGTCATGTAATACATGAAATCCTTCTTATCTCCCCACTACCTCAGGAAAGCACCATCTAGAGCTTCAATTCCAGCAATAGATCCGGGGGCCAATCCCCTAAACCATTTCCTCACCTCACCATCCAGGCTCTGGACGAAGACTCTCATCCAGACATCTTAATTTTCAATGTTCAGGTTGTCTGCATAACTGTAAAAAGAATCCAGGTGCTCTTTCACAGTTATGTCCCCTTTGCCAGTGAACTAGGGCATATACTTTAGGTAATCTCCAGCAGGGAGAGGATTCATAGGATGGGGTAGGATTAAGGGAGTGTATCTGGCAGTGACTATGGCATCCATTCTATTTGGAGGGGGATTAGCACCAGCCATAGAAATAATAGGTGTGGGGGAACTGGGTGGCGACGGGGTTTGAAGTGAAAAGATGGGAGATGAGCCTACAGAGTGGGAGGGGGACTGTAGAAAATATGGAGAACGGGCTTGTGGGCTCAAAGGCACAAAAACCTCCCTTCCCTCAGTAGCAGTAATAATAGGAGGAGAAGGGGTGACAAAACCTGGGGTAGGAGAATATTCAGAGGCGTTGGGTTTGAACCAGGGTACTACCTTGAGAGAGAAAGGGTGACAAGAGTTTCTCCTACTAATCCGAGACTAGGAGGAGAAAACCCAGCAGGAACACTCCCAAAATTTAGACTATGGGAAACTTCGACGAAGGGTAATAAAACATGACGAAATGACGGGGCTGGAGTTTCTATAAAATGATGAAAACTATCAAAAATACCTAGTTTAGCAGTAGAAGCACTGTCTCCAGAGTATTTTTCCTTTCTGATAATCTTCTCTAGGTCAGCTTCAGGTGGTGCTAACGGCAGCTGCGGATTAGAACTTGTGTGTCTTCCTCTAGAAGCCACGGCTGAAACAATGGAGTTGTTTATGGGTTCACATCAATGGAATTCCCCAACGGATTCGCACTAGTGGAGTCCCCATGTGCACAGTAGCAATATCAATAGTTCTGATATCTAATGCACCTTCAGAATCAGTTGATCGTTGTCATTCAATCCCGGGGAAAATAGTCAACTTCGTCCCTGGTAGCAGGGCCAGAAATGTTAGCATCAAAAGTCACTCCTGGATTGTGACAGGAGAAGATCCCAACGCCCATCAGTTTTATGTCACAATAAGTTTAATGGATGATCAAATGGTTAGAGATGCAGGACAAAATCACTCTAACTCAGGGACCAGGTCTGGTATGTAAAGAACAAAGGAGGTCTTGATCTAACTTCAGTCAGTGGGTTGATTGTAATATGAGCAGGTGGAAGACTTGGTGAGAGGAGTGAGAAAAACTACCTTAGGAAATAGGCCTTTCAACAGTTTGCAGAAGAAAAACTCTAAATGCAAGATCTTCTTGGTTCAGAGTTTCAGGGAACTGAAGGGGTGACTTGACTGGATCCTCCAATTCCAAGTCATTCAGCGTTGAGAAAATCGCAAGACCAATTAGAGACAACGCAACTATTATAATGATCCAACCTACATCATCCTATAACAGCTACAACTCAACTGGATCCTCCAATTCTGAGTTATTCTAACACAGTACAAACAAAGATATGAAAGAAACTAACATTCATAAGGCAAGAAGTCTTAAGAGTCAATGCATAACCAGAATAACCAGTGCTTCGTTAAAGCTTTTACAATCAAGAGCCTTGCTCAACCATTGATACTTGAAAAAATATCAAAACTAAGTACATATACTCCTAAACATTTTCCCAACAGAGACGTCTTAGACTTTCAGGATGGGGCGTCTCTTCAATCAAATCTGGCTTGTACTCCTCCATCATACACCATCTTAACTCTGCATGGCTCATGCTAAGGGGTAGCTGAGCCCTTAAATGTTGAATAGGCATGCAAAGACTTCCCTGGTGAGTCGAGGACTCGACATGGCTTCTGTGGAAAAAACCAGTATAGAGGACCACCTCGGGCGGACTTCTTGCCGAGACCTCCATACCTTGCAATTAATGAGTGAGGCGAGGTTTCAACCACCCCCTCTCTTCTTCATTTATTCCAAGTAGGTATTAGGATCGAGATCAAGTTGAACCGACACCTAGAGAACATGGTGCCCCCCTTCTGAAGCTCAACTCAGCACCTTTGTCCCCCTTTTGAATATTTTTCTATTTCCCCAAGTGACCACTGGCCGTGGCCCTGCGCTTATCCTCAAAGGTTCTTTTGGTGCTTCGGGGTTTGGGGTTTCGAGATGTGAATTGAAGAGGAACCTTTACCCTTCGAACACTCGAATGCCGACATGCTGATGTGATAAGATCTTGCACCACGCGTCCCTGAATCGGACGGCTGAAACGACATTGATGCTTTGGGACCCGTCTCATCACATAGTGTGCGATAACACCCTTTCCCCAAGCCTGTTCTTCTTTGACCGAGCGCTATGACCGTGGGCCCTGTTATCGCTCAATTTGTAGTCAAGGTCAAGTAGCTAGAAGGTAGGGACCAAACTGGCGTAACAGGAGCTTCCCCACCCACTGTCACCTCGATGGGGGGCTCTTTCTATTCAGGGTGTCTAATCCCAATGGAGACATCCCTAGTAATCTGGGGTATTGAAGGAAAAGGATCAAGGGATTAAGGCTCAAATGTCAAAGTAGGCTTTCCCTTCACAGATTACTGCCAAGAAGATAGTCAAGAAGAAGACAAACCACAGTAGAAGCACCTGTTTGTGAGACAAGGCAACAATGAAACTAATACATGCAAATAGTGGTTAATGCTTCAAATGTCAATGACTATCAATATGAAATACACATGAGCATAAATAAATGTAATTATTGACGAAGTCAATGATTGCAATAAAGGCTATGGCTTATAATATTACTTCTTCAATAAATACAAAATGATAGAGCATTCAATGTACAATATCAATCCTTGAATTATCACAACGCATTAAATACCATAAATATGCTCACATATGATGTTGCTGCGTCAAGCCTTCTAAGGGTGACGTCAGCCCTATTCTAGGTTAGTTTTGGTAGGCCAAGAGGTGGACGTTTTGCAAAATAATACAATGAAAATATTCAACACTTCTATGTCTATCATTAGATGACCTAGCCGCAATTTTAATACCAAGCAAAAGTTCAAAAGAGGCAAGACGTCATATAGAGTTAGGGTTAGTAATTCGCTAGGGTTAGTTAGGGTTTCAATTTTTGAAAGCTAGAAAGATTGTTTTAACACAAAAGGCTCAACGTTGCACTATTAGACTAGTGCCTTAGGGTAAATGGAGTCAAGGAGTAAAGGCTAGGTCTCGGGAGAATCTAAATTTAAGGACAAGAAGGTTAGGCTTTCTAGTGCTGCAATGGCAGGGCCACAAAGTCAAAACCCTAAGGGGAGGAGGCT
>SNQJ01S0059446.1:41897-77741 GCA_010110895.2 Picea sitchensis
GTAATATATCCTCAAGTGATGACTAATGAGTTAGTTAAGATTGCCTAGCCTAGTCATCATGCATGATTTTAGGATATAGAGAAAATCTCTCTATGAGGTGGCATCACCCATTGTACTATAAATATGTAACATTGGAGTGAATATTAATGTGTTGGCTATTATGCCTTTTCCTCCATGTTGATGTTCTTGTCTCTAATTTATTGTGTTTAATTTCTTCAGTGACTAGATCTTGCACCAGGCGTCCTTTAGATCGAACGACCGAAATGACATCGGCGGTTTCACTATGAAAATCCCAAAAGGCCCCACCCATGGCTCAGATCTTGCGCCGTGTGTCTTTCTGGTCAATGGTCGAGATGGCTTTGTCATAAAAAAGGGGGCTACCTCCATTCCCAGGCTCGCTTGACATGACCTGGCGCTAGGACCGTGGGCTCAACTTCAAAGGTACCTTCGACATTTTGCATTTCGGTGACTTCATATGCAATGGATGGGAGATCCCTTGTCTCTTAAAATGTCGATCCCTGAGATGTTGATTGGCTGCCAGCTACCCCAACTGGATCGGACAGCCCAGATTTATCTCAAAATATGGGTGCTATCTCTTGTGCTATATCTCGGGCAACTTGGTAGCTCCGAAATCCCGATGAACGTCGATCTTCTCTATAGATGGATCTCGGCTGCTAACAACAAAACTTCGCCCGCTCGCTTGACTTGTAGCCTGAAATGAGATTTTTTCGTGTTGCGCTTGGGCGCTTCTCGTGCAACCTGCAGACTTGGGTACTCTTGTGCCCAAGACAAAAATTGTTGTTAACACTTTCACTCATATAAATCCATGATAACACGAGCTCATGATACAACACCCATTAACTCACTTTCCCATAAAGTTTGACTAATACTTTGACCAATGAACTAGCCCTTACCTCGATATCAACCTCAACATATCTTACCTCTACTATCGAATCAATAACATTAATGAACTTTCAGTTCTCCCTAATCACATTCACTAATACTTGGACCAATCAAACCCAACAACTATCCATATAACTACACTATTCCCACAGAAGAATGACTGGTTAACAACATAGGTATAGAAGGAGGAAGATAGAGCTATAAGGTATATAGAAATATTAGACTAGACTTATCCCATACTTAGACTTAACTAATAATCTTGCTATCTCATTCATACCTTATGATATCTAGCTATCAGTATTATTATTCCATAGATCTAATTAGGAGTGAGGTACAAACCTCCCCAACTCCTTACTTCTCTCATCAATCTCCTCATTACTCATTACTTGGAACAGAAATCTCCCTATAGACAGAAGATAGGACTAAACTATTACTTCACTATAGCATATACCTTAGGATTACATTACTCAATATGCAAAACTACCTCAGGAACCTAAAGCAAGGAATAACTAGATAAGGACCTTAGGAACTAGATTAATGAATTGGAAACTTTAACTAACAACAATTAACAATAACCTCAATGAATGATCAAACACCTCAAGTCCACTTCAATGAGGCATTTAACTAGCACTTGTATGAATAAAACCAACCTCACTACCACATCGATACAACTACACTCTTTCGAAAGCAAAGGATATGTACTAGCCTTTCATATCATAATTAGTCCTAGAACCATATATATATACTTATGGGAAACAACATTGGTCTCTAAGAAAGATACTTCATCGCTAAACTCTCTTTATGGAAACACATAGGAATCATTCTCTTTGAAAAGGATAACTAATTCGACTAACTAACTTACTAGTTATATTAAGAGACAAGGAATGAACATCGAACTAGTGAACTAGAACAACTTGCACCTAGATCTAACTACCCAACGTTTCATACCTCTACCTAGGGAACTCGACCTAGGAAACTTTACCTCTTTTTTTACCTCTTTATAGGCAACTTGAACCTATACCCACAAAACCTAGCTCTTACAACCACTCTACTCCTAGAACGAAACCTAGCTTACTTCTACCTTACTTCTACCTACAATTACCATTAAATGATCAAGCAATTCAACAAGAGGAATACATCAAGAAATACACTGATACTTCGAGACCCATGAAAGAGTACAAAGACTAGGATCAATCAGAGATCAATGCAGGGAGACACCACAGAGGATAGATACATACAAAAGCATAGGAAACACATCCACTATGAAACCACCATTTCTCGGAAAATAACAGTTCATTAGCAAGGTTCTATTCTCTATCAATAAGGTAGGACCATTGGTTCATAGCATCATTTCTTCTCAAAAGGATTAGGCAGAAACACATTAGGTCCATTAGGAACCATCATAGGATTATTAACACTGGGTATTCTTAACACTTGTCTGGTTCTTCATTAGGTACAACATTAGTAATATTATTAGGTTTTATTACGTGAGGAAAATTGATTGAAAGTCAAGCCCTCAACCACTTTATTCTTTTTCCCTATCAGAGCGAGGGGCAAAGTGAACCTTGACAATAGATGTATTATGTGCATCTTCTGTTTAGGTGGAACGAATATAAAGGAAAGAGCAACGCTTAGGCCGGGACCTCCTTATTGCATTCCTTATGGATGGAGTTTCGGGGGTGACTTTCAAAGCCTTTATCTATTTGAGGCTGTGAAGACGAGGTTTTCAAAATCACATTGATAAGGAAAGAGCACTTCTTTGCCAGCCGATCTCCCAGTAAGCCCGATAACAAGGGGATTGACCTTAAACAAATGATGTGAGGTGTTTCTGCCTCGTGGGTGAGTGGGAACCATAAACTATCCTTGATCGATTCTCAACCTATATCAATGAATGCTTTTAGGGCCCAGCATCAGGTAGGTTACTTGTTAATATCCTTGAGAATGTGAGAAGGTTGAGTATCAATGGAGTTGAGGTTTATACTAATGTGTAATGGAGTTGATGTCATTTAGAGGGTTCATTTAGTCTATTGTCTCTCACTTCCCCCATCGATCAATCCAATCTGGGGTAATTGGCTCTCCGAGCCCCTTGGCCTAAAGGCGATGTTATGCCCTTACTTCCTTGACCACCTAAAGGCCCTAAAGGAGATGGTGAAGGATAACCTAAAGGCCCTTATGTATGTCGGTCGGTGACCTAAGGGCCCTTGGGCATGAATGACCATGGAACAAGGTTGAACAAGCATGATTGACAAGATTCCCTACTGATTGACCAGATCAAACAACCTACTTATTGACAAGAGGAATGGAATTGATGCGCCTTCAGGTCGAGGGCATTCACGAATCACCATTCGTAGTTACGATCACTCCCTGCACTTCATAGTTATTATGTAATATAAGACTCAACTTATTTTTCTTTGCAAAGATAATAGGTTTTTTGTATAGTAATGAAGTTTATGCCTAAATTATTACCTTCATCTGAGGGAGGAAAATGAAGACTCAAAATTTGGAATAGGACTTCCAGTGTTTAGTATAGAGCTTGTTTTTATGAAATACCATGTTATGTTTCCCCATTAAAGTTATTATAGGACTTGTTATCATAAATGCTCTGCTAGATCCCCCCATGTTGCTAGCATTTATGCCTTGTCTGCTATTAGTTCCTGAAAATGTCTCAGCAGATTCTGATAAAATATCATGAGTAATTGTTGTCATGAGTTTGCCTATTAGAAATGCCAAAAATATTCCCATTTCTAGATATTCAGATTATTGCAGCTTTAGTTTCTATGTGATTGTATATTATTTGCTACTCTTGTACATATTATTGTGTGTGTAATATAAGAAGTATTTTCTCAAAAATAAATGTGGAATAAATTTGTCTCAACCATGACGTGCAGGAACCTCAGGATCTAGGCAATCCAGTCCGAGGAGTTGAAGGTAGTGGTGTGACCTTCAAAATAGACAAGGATAGTAAAGTCTCAAAAAAATTGAAGGCTGCTGAGTTGTGATATGTTCCATTATTTCATTTAGTTCACTTTCTGAAAATTCCTTGAACTTGCAGATAGATAAGTGAATGGGGTATTGTTCTCAATATTTTCAACCTAGAAAGTTGCTGCAGGATTCTTGCAATTTTGTGAGTCTAGGGTCATCTTTATGTGGTAATAACAAAGTTTTCAAGAAACAAAGGAAGAGTAAATTTAAAAATAATTCAAAGATGAAGAAGGTGAGTTACATGTTCCAGTGATGGATACATGCTTCACGTGTCTTTATTTGTTGAGTAAATATTGAAGCATATATTAATACATAAATATGATGGACCTGAATTAAGTAAATATTGAAGCATATATTTCCAAAGTACTGAAATAACATTCAGTGAATTAACATTCAGTCAACTAATTACAAACTCCAAATAGTTATATAGTCATCACAGAGTACACATCGTTGYCTTCTTTTTGATTAATTCATAGTTGAATTGGTACTGTGATTTAATAGAGGATATATTCAAATTTACCTGAATTAACATTCACTGCAAACTTGCCATTTTTATTTGGACATCACTTCTTTAATGCTACTAAAACTACAGGGTGATAAATGGTTTTTACATGCAATGTCTATAGTTTTCCTTGGTTACCCATAAATTATTTTATAGCCATGGCTAAATTAGAGGAAGCCAAGATGGGCCTTTTGAGTATGTCTTTGAATGGTTCTCTGATCTATCTGAGTTTTATCTACACCCAGTTAAGGGTGTTTCCAACGAGATGCTTGTTTGGCTTATGTAGAATTCTAACACGAACAGTCTCCTTAAATTGGCTTGCTCATTAGAAGTACACAGTGATATTTAACAGTAGATATATTTAAGAGTGATCTTCTGAGTGTGTCTTTGTTTGTTCATTATATATTGAAGCGTATATTGACTGCAGAAATATGATGGGCAAATATGACTTAATTTTTCTCAACAATAGCAGGAACCTGCAGATTTTACTAGTTCTTTCCTCTCTACACCGGAAATGTGGCTTTTGAAAAACAAAGTAGAGGTGAAAATTCAATGAATATAAAGGTTACCAAGGTGAAAATGAATACAAGGACTACCAAGGTGAGTTACACTTCAAATGAATCCAGTCAACATTGGGTTGCATATAAATTACATTCAAATTACGTTTAATTGTATGCTATTTTGTGGATTCATATGGCGATATGGGTCAGCTAATTACAAAGTATAGTCATGACAAAGTACACATTGTTTATTTTTTGATTCATTGATAGTTGAATTAGTACTGGGATTTAATATGAGAAATTTTCAAATTTACTTGAATTAAGATTCAGTGCAACTCTGTCTTTTTTCTGTGGACATCACTTCTTTTAGGCTATTAAAATTTAAAACTAAGGGTCATCCAGTGAGATATGATTATAAAAGCATGGCATACAATGCCTATAGTTCTCTTAGGTTACCCATTAATTACTATATAGGCATGACTTTCTTAGAGGAATGCTGGAAGCTAAGCTGGGCCTTTTGAGTATGTCTTAAGATGTAAATTCTCTGATTCATCTAAGTTTATCCATAGTTTTAACTGTATTTTGAAGGCGGCACTTGTTTGGAGTATGTATAACTCTATTATGAACAATATCCTTATTTGTCTTGTACATTAGAAGAATACACTGATTTTTAACAATAAATGTATGTTTCAGCTTGCTGAAGTTAGGGATGATCTTGTAGATCGAATCTTTTTCTCTTTTTGAATCTAATATCCAATACACTTGTTGATTGTCATTGTCACAAGGTCTTTCACACATGGTTTCATTTTACTTGTAAAGGAATGTGCAATATTTTTTTTCACTATGAGAAATCCATCTTAGAACCAGGAATTATTGGCTTCAACCGAGCTCCAAAGGAAACATCTTCCTACAGGATTATAATTTTAGGCATGTTAACCAAGATTCATAAACAATAAGAAAAAACTAATATTGGAATAGAACAAGGTCTTCAATAAGGTGCCTTATGCTCGATAGAGAATCCCATCTACTACAGGCGTTTTGCAGAAGCCAAATTGGTGAACATTAACATGAAGATGGTAGTGTATTTGCAGCCTATTACCGCCCAAACTAGCAATCCTACAAGGCCTCAGACTGCCATGAGAGAAACACAAGGAATAGGTGCCCAATGTCACCATGACACCTATCCCCTCCCTGTTCAAGCCCAACTCCCACTCACAAAAGGCTTTGGGAGGCTTCCCTACCACACAACACAATTCCCTGACCCGACCGATTAGTAGACTAGTGCCTTAACTATTGGGCTATGTTGAAGGGGTAGGAGTTAATTATTTAAAGTCTGTTGATATACAATTGATTTAATGCAGAAAATAAGACTATAATAGCAGAAAAATAGCATTCAGGGCATCACAATATATATCTCTAATACACAAGATTGAATGTTGATAACACTTACCAATGCTTGGAGATTTGTCTAGGAAAAATACCTTGGTAAAGTGCACGAAAATGAGATGTAGCCTTTGTTATCATACAATATATAGTTGCCCAAAAGCCAAGGCAAGTGAAAGCAAGATTTACGTAACAGGTAGTGACCTATCATTTTCACCTTAATAGGAAACCCCTTTCTATTTAGGAGTATATCAATGTACCTTAGGGGAGACGTCCCCAGTGACCTGAGGTTTTGAGAAGGCTAAGGCCAAAGTATAAGAAAGTCCCCCCCCTCTCACATGTCACTCAATTTCAAAGGGTTCTTTTATGTCTTATAGAAATGAATCAAATGAGTAATATTGTGTACTTGCCCAGAACAAGACAAAAAAATAGAAAAAGGGCACTTTCCAAGTACCAAAATGATGTTAATGCTTCATAAGACAACGAACTCTTGAAAAATAGATTAGCTGATATACAATTGCAGAAGTACAATAGTTTATAACAGAAATGATAAATTTGTAACAACCACAACAACTATGCTCCAAAATGCTTGAGAAAAGACTATAAATAGTTTCTTTAACTAGGCAAATTGATATTAGATAGTCACAAGCAGATTTAGCAATGTCTAGATAGCATAACATGTCACTTTAGAGGTCAATTTGCTGTTGTTAGATGGTTGTAGCAATATTTTGCAACATCAACAAGTTAGTCAATGAATTAGGCTAATCTAAGGTTACTAGGAGTTAGTAAATGTTCCAAGGAAGACGGTTTGAAAGTTGTTTGATCAATCAATCACTAGTAGTGAATAAACTAGTGATTTCTAGGGTAATGGAGTCAATGATAGCAGCAACAACTCTTAGAGGGAAATAGAAATTATAATACTTAGTCAAAAGGAGATGGAAAAGATGAGAGAGGTGTTAATAACCCAAGGCCTCAAACATCCAAGTCCTAGAGAGATAATTGTTAGAAAGCAAGGAAACTTAGGCCCCAACGATTTCTATTTCCTTAGACAATTTGAAACAAAATATGCAATAGACAATTCAAGTAGGGTTACTAGAGTGCTACAATGGTAGGGCTCTAGTATTTACTTCTAGATAAGGTGCTCTTTGAGAAATTTAAACAAGTGGAAAATTATAGAGAAAAAGATAATAACTCGTGTCTTTCTCTTAAGGTTTCAAGCAAGCAATTTCATAATATTTAACATGAAACAAGTAAAATCCATCATAAGCATTCATTCACAGTAAAGAAATGCATATTTTCTACTTACTTCACCAAGAATAATCAAGCTCAAACCCTAGTTGAAGATTTTCCACCATGAAAATAGACAAGGTACACCAAAAATGTCTCTCCAAGAAGTTGCACACCACTTAGTTTTAGCCAATAACCCTTAAAGAGGGCCGAATTTCAGACCACACACTTGTGTGATGAGAGATGATGAATAAAATGAGAGTTTTTTCTCTTATTTATACAATATTAATGACCTTTAATTAAAATTATGTCATAAAAAGGTTGACATGGCCAAATTACATTAAAATCCAATTTTTTACATAAATGCCAATAATTAAACCCTAATTTCATCTTCAGGGGTGACGTCATGCCCTTCTAGAGTGACTTTAGGCCCCCAAGGTGGAACACTATGTCTCAAGTGTAGAAAGTTTGGCCCCCAAATGCCTTGAATGTTGGCACACGTGCCAAATAGCACACAACTTCCCATCATAAGTGAAAACCCTAACTCTGGGTGACGTCAAGGTCAATATGATGATGTCATGTGCTCTCAAGGGTCAACATCCAGGTGGAAAGGAAAAAATCCCTAGGTCTAGGTCTGTCGGAGTGTCCCTGGTGCAACGATCTCCTTTCTTCCTGGTGCAAGACTCTGGTTTCTCTTCCCCCTGGTGGGGTCAAAAAATCCATTTGTTGGGTTTTTCATCCCTATGGAGGTCCGACCTAATCATTCCCCCATATGTACCTGTCAACCGGGCAAAGTCCTACAACAAAAAGAAGTACGCCCTCTAGGGGCTCATAATTCACAGGGATCATAGCAATGTTAATCACATCTAATAATAAAATTACCCAAACATGTACATCAAACCCCCCTTTACCCAGACAAATGCTCAGGGACGTTATGCAACTTAACAAGTTAGGTTTGGAGAAGGTCTCAGGATGTCCTTATGGGCTAATCCTTCTTAAGTTTGGGGTGTTTCATAGGTGAGAACTAATCTAGGTCATGTAGGTGTGTGTGAAGTGGTGTAGGTGGACATTCGAGCAGAGGCTGCAGTGATAACAAGGAAATGTAGGTCTTGCCTGTGGGTGCCTCTGTAGAGGGAGAGCTGCACCTTATCATGGATTTCATTGTTTTCTATCCCATTCAATGCCTTTTATTATTAGTCTTATTGATTTTGGTCTTTTTTCTCTTCAAGGGAAAATCTGGGGACATTGTCTTGTCTTGGTGACCAGAGGTGACAGCGTTACCCATAGACATTTCATAGAAATGAGAAGGTTGGATCGTGATGAGATCCCCTTTCTCTTGGCTATGCCACCAAGAGCCACTACCTTGGTTTGGCTACCAGATAGATGGTAGTGTCATACCGCTACATGCCCATGGACCTAGTAGTTCAGCTCATGAAGAGACCTCCCATCCACCAACTCGTACCTTGAGTTTTGATTCATCTTATTTATCCTCTTTTATTACTAAGAGGCCTTTTATTCATTTCTCAAGAAGCCCTGGGCAAAGCATCTCAAAGTTTTTATATTGGCTTTTAACTCTTGCCAACTACTTTTACCCTCTGGGCCTTTAGCCCCTTCTTCCCACAAGGCAAGGTACAACCCTTCCTAGTGTGGCAAACCCAATGGTCGAACAAAGGTAGGGGAAAAAATGAGAGGAATAAGGATGGAAAGTGGTAAGTATGGAGGGAATGGACAATGACCTTTCATAGACCCACCCGGTGGCAACCCATCCTAAAGGGGAATCAACTTACTAGGGCATCATGTCACCCTCCATCCTAAAGGGGAATCAACTTACTAGGGCATCATGTCACCCTCCTGTGCATGAACAAGTTAAAGGCATAATTTTCAAGCAAATGTTGGTGAAATGAAGGAGAATTCACTGCAACATACTTAAGTGCTTCCATAATCATAGTGACACATATGAAGTACGATACCTGTGACTAATTACCTCATGGAGCAAGACTCCATTGCCACTCAGGACCAAGCCGTGGGTGGGATGGATGTTGTTGTTGTTGATATCGTGATACTGAAGAAAGATGGGCCCTCTAGAGCCACGCTCAAGTCATCTGGATCTCGACATTCCATGTCTAGGACCCAGGGCCTCGAGACATTCCTTAGTTATCCTTAGATGAGGATACCATGTTTATTGTAAATGATTGCAAGACTCACATCAAATATCGACCATCCCCATTTAGTAAAATTTTAATTAAAAAAGCATACAAACTAATAAAGGGAAACAATTACCCTTGGGGAGGGGACTCCAAGACAAAATCCCAAGGGTTCCTAGCTCATGAAATGGGAAATGTAGGTCTTGGCTCATGGGTGTAGAGGGAGAGTTGCACCTCATCATGGATGCCATTGTTTCATAGCCTATCTCAATGCTTTTTATTCTTAGTCTTATTGCTTTTGGTCTTTTTTCTCCTCAAGGGAAAATATGGGGACACTGTCTTGGCTTGGTGACCAGAGGTGACAACGTTACCCACAAACATTTCACAAAAATTAGAAGGTTGGCTCGTAATGAGACCCCCTTTATCTTGGCTATGCCACAAAGAGACACTACCTTGGTATGGTGACCAAATATATGGTAGTGTCATACCGCTACATGCCATGGACCTAATAGGTTGGATCATGACGAGACCTCCCATCCACCAACTAGTACCTTGAGTTTTGATTCATCTTATGGGTCCCCTTTTCTTATCGAGAAGCCTTTTATTCATTTCTTGGGAATCCCTGGGAAAATCATCTCAAAGGTTTCATATTGTATTTTAACTCTTGCCATCTACTTTTACCCTCTGGGCCTTTAGCCCCTTCTTCCCACAAGGCAAGGTACAACCCTTCCTAGTGTGGAAAACCCAATGCCCGAACAAAGGTAGGGGGGAAAATGAGAGGAATAAGGATGGAAAGTGGTAAGTATGGAAGGAATGGACGATAAACTTTCATATACCCACCTGGTGGAAACCCATCCTAAAGGGGAATCAACTTACTAGGGAATCATGTCACCCTCCCAGGTATGAACAAGTTAAAGGGCATAATTTTCAAGAAAATGTTATGAAATGAAGGAGAATTCAATGCAACATACTTAACTACTTCAATAATCAGAGTGACACATAGCATGATATCCAGACTAATTACCTCATGGAGAAAGACTCACTGCTACTTCAGGACCAGGCTGGTGGGATGGATGTTGTTGTTGCTGATAGATGGGTTGTACTGAAGAAATGATGGGCCCTCCAGGGCCATGCTCAAGTCATCTGGATCTTGACACTCCATGTCTAGGACTTGTGGGCCTCAAGACATAATCTCCTTAGTTATGCCTAGGATAGTGGATAACATGCTTGCTGCAAATGATTATAGACCTGCCTCAAATCTCGACTTTCCCCATTTAAAATATTCAATTAAAAGAATACAAACTAATAAAGGGAAAAAATTACCCTTGGGGGAGGGGAATCCAAGACAAAATCCCAAGGGTTCCTAGCTCATGAAATGTGAAATTACAGCAAGCTAGTATATGTATCTTTTTGTATTTTTATATTTTTATAAAATAGAAAATCAAAAGAATTTGATTTTTTCGAAATAAAGTTGGTTGAGAGAAAGTGGACTTACCTCCGGTCTTACCTTTTCACCTCCAAGTGTCGGTTGTGATCACAACCACCTCTAAGTCGACTTTAGACTTTGAACTAAAGTACGGGTTAGGATTTGATGGATTATCACCCCTACCTTAGTCTAGAAAGAATAGATTGATCTTGGATCCTTGCTATGAAAGCTCCCAATGGATGGTCTCCAACCACTAGATTGGCATGGGTACAAAGGCAAGCTATTCTCCTTGTTGAAGATATCCTCTAAAGGATGTGTCCAACCCTTGGATCCTAGACCCTAGACACCATGAAGGGAAGAGATGAGGCACCTAGTCTGGATCCGTCCCTCCACGTGACTATGCAGCCCCTCAATGGACCAAGCTCTTGATCTTACAAATCCACCCAAGAATAAACAATCCTTTCTTCGATTAAGCACTATTACTCATAAGACAAGAAGAGATAGCATAGAAAAATCAACCATAATACTCAAGAGAATGAAAGTTCAACTAGAATGGCATTATGATCTCACAAAGTTTCAATAACCTAAATGAGAGGAGGAGCTAGCCTTATATAGATTTTCCTTGAAACGACTAGTTTCCTTACACTCATTTAAAAATATTATTTGACTTGTTATCCACAAGCTGGAAACTAAGTCATTGATATAAAAATGATTTTACATTGAAATTCACTCACAAAAGGAGTTTTATTTGACCAAAATTTTGTGTATAGCCTTGGTGCAACGTTCCCTTCACAACCTCAAATCTTTGACCAATATTCCACCAATCTGCTCCAACGTTCCATTTGGTTGAATTAATTAAATGAATGTTGTATTTCTTTTATTTGGCCACGATCTTTATTTGCTAACGATTATGATAACTCCCATGGTTGAGTGAGATATGTTAGCTTACTTCTTTAATCAAGGTTAAAATTCCTTTGACTTGAACCAACATTCCATCATTTTACCAACAACCAATTTATTTGGAGTTATTTGAATTAAATGGATGCCGATTTGGCATGTCGTGGAGGGCCAATCTACCTTGATGGATAGGCAACAACTTGTTACCCATCAAGTTGCACTAGTATGGAATTTCAGTTGAGTTGCCAAAGATTGAGCAAGGAGTTGCTCAAAATTTAGAGTTCACAAGTCCCCTTATGGCCCATTTTCTTCTTCTTCTTCTTCTTCTTCATAACCACATTTCCATACGCCCTGTGGGGAATTGTAATAAGATGAAGTTAGAATGATGAACTTGTAATGGGATTAGCCTTCTAAGACTTAATCACGAGTGCATAACTCTAGAGTTTTTTTTTTCACTCATTAATCATTTCTTGCTTGAGTTAATTTTTAAGCAAGTTATAATTTTTGAGTATTTTCACTCAATACCTCCAAAACTCGAGTATATACTTATGGTTAGGCCTTAGCTTGGGAAATCAAAGTCTAGTGTCTAAATGTTTATATTACCATGCTAGGTCATCAATATTGAGTGATATTTCCATATGAGCTTCAAGAAGAGCTCATCAAGGGTGGAAAGGGAACGTCCCTTGGGTGGAGTCGCCAGGCAAGCTAGGGGAGAGGCTTTGGGATAGTTTTCCAAAGTGTTGTTAGGATTCGAAAGAGGATTCAAAATGTACTCCAATACTCTTGAGTTGATTTTCATTGTCGCAAGGTCTTTCACACATGGTTTCATTTTCCTTGTAAAGGCATGCACAATATTTTTTCACTATGAGAAATCCATCTTAGAACCAGGAATTATTGGCTTCAATCGAGCTTCAGGGCAAACATCTTCCTACATGATTATAATTTTAGACATGTTAACCAAGATTGGCATAGAAGGTCTTCAATATTGTCATAGAAGAAAAAAAATAATAAGAAAAAACTAATATTGGCATAGAAGAAGGTCTTCAATAAGGTGTCTTATGCTTGGTAGAGCATCCCATTTACTGGAGGCATTTTGCAGAAGACAAATTGGTGAACATTAACTTGAAGATGGTAGTGTATTTGCAGCCTGTTACCGCCCAAACTAGCATTCCTATAAGGCCTCTTAGACAGCCATGGGAGAAACACAAGGAATAGGTGACCAATGTCACCATGACACCTATCCTCTCCCTGTTCAATCCCAACTCCCACTCACGAAAGGCTTTGGGAGGCTTCCCTATCACACAACACAATCACCTGACCCGACCGATTTAACGCTGAAAATAAGATTATAATAGCAGAAAAATAACATTCAGGTCATCACAATATATATCTCTAATACACAAGATCAAATGTTGATAACACTTACTAATGCTTGGAGATTTGTCTAGGAAAAATACCTTGGTAAAGTGGACGAAAATGAGATGTAGGCTTGTTGTAAATGACTGCAGACCTGCATCAAATCTTGACTTTCCCCATTTAAAATATTCCATTAAAAGAATACAAACTAATAAAAGGAAACAATTACCCTTGGGGGAGGGGACTACAAGACAAAATCCCAAGGGTTCCTAGCTCATGAAATGTGAAATTACAGCAAGCTAGTATATATATCTTTTTGTACTTTTATATTTTTATAAAATAGAAAATTAAAAGAATTTGAATTTTTCGAAATAAAGTTGGTTGAGAGAAAGTGCACTTATCTCCAGTTTTTCCTTTTCACTTCCAAGTGTCGGTTGCGATCACAACCACCTCTAATTTGACTTTATACTTTGAACTAAAGGACAGGTTAGAAGTTGATGGACTATCACCCCTGCCTTAGTCTAGAAAGAATAGATTGATCTTGGATCCTTGCTATGAAATCTCCCAATGGATGGTCTCCAATCACTATATTGGCATGGGTTCAAAGGCAAGCTATTCTCCTTGTTGAAGATATCCCCTAAAGGATGTTTCCAACCCTTGGATCCTAGCCCCTCGACACCACCAAGGGAAGAGATGAGGCACCTAGCCTAGATCATTCCCTCCATGTGACTATGCAGCCCCTAAATGGACCAAGCTCTTGATCTTACAAATCAAGCCAAGAATAAACAATCCTTTCTTTGATTAAGCACTATTACTCTGTGATGTCACGCTCCCAAGAGTAGGCCAACAGGGAGTGACTTAGTAGTCTATTTGTTCCCTAGACTATAGTTAGGCACAAACAAGGAGAAAGAGGAGAAATAAGGGGTGAATTAGTGGCTAAACGATGAATTAAGCCAAAAAGCATAGTAAAAGTCACTTAAGCTAAAGTCAACGGAGAAATAGAAGGAAACGGTATTGAGGGGGAGACTTAATTAATTAATTACTCACCTTAGGAGGAAAAGCACCTAGATTAAGTGATGTCAACGAAGAATTAGATTGGGAAGAGTATAAAGGGAGGAATTCGACCTAATTCCTCATTATGTTATGATTTGATGTTGAGAGAGTTTCCAGAGGAGGAGGAGAATCGACCTAGTCATGGTATTTACCTTCTTTATTTGCCATGATTCATAAGTGCTTTCTATGCACGTTCGTTCTTTATCTAAATGAAGTAATGACCATTTCAATAATATGTAAGATATCCAGGTGGATTGGTGGTGCAATCAAGGTATTTTCACGGTGAAACCAGGGGAGGCTTTCCTTATATCTGGGTTGATAAATAGGAAGGGCCACTAGTTCTTCTAGTAAGCTATTAAGGATCTTCCTTCACCTTGAAATAGAGGGGGGACCAAATTAAGGCAAGAGATTTTTTGAGTAAGCTCAAGGGGAGGGATTGGTGAGAAAGTCAGTAAGAGAAACTCTCCCTTTGTTCTTGGGCATAACCTCTTTCTTTGGGCAGAACTCTCCAGAAGATTCATGTAAGAGGTTTCTAGAAGATTCACGTAAGAAGTTTCCATAAGACTTAGGTAACGGTAGTTTCTAGAAGGTTAAAGTATGGTCCTCCTTACTTAAAGACAAAAAGAAAAACAATATTTACAATCGCAGAAGAGCCATATGTGACTGAAGAGAAAAATATTTTCAGGAAACGCCCATTCACAGGGCCATTGAAAACTTCTTGATATTTCAAGTCTCGCAACGTGTAGGTATTATTTGAAAATACTTAAAAGATCCTGAAAGGACCGATCCACAGGGCCTCAAATTTTCTGTGCTTTCCCTTATCCCGCTTAGGAGCATCCCATTTCAGTACCTGGTCTCCGATTTGGAAATCCTCTTTCTTGGCCTTCTTATAAAAAACCTGCTTGATCTTCTGCTGATGTTCCTGAATTATGCTCATTACCTGCTCTCTGGCCTGCTGGACCTCCACCAGTTGATGAATTCTCCTGATCATATCATTAGGCTCTTCTTGATGATCCTGAAAAAATTTTGCTACAGGAATGGCTAACTGAGAAGGAAAAATAGCCTCTTCTCCATAGACTAATTGGAACGGGGAGATGCCTATAGATCTCTTCTTGGTCACTCGATCAGTCCATAGAGAAAATTTCAAATTTGAATGCCAGGCCTTTTTGTTGTCCTCCAATAGTTTTTTGATGTTCCTTATCAGGATTTTATTGGAGGACTCTGCTAGACCATTTCCCTGGGTATAGTATGAGGTGGAGTGAATGAGTTTGATCCCGAATTGCTCACAAAACTTGGCTAACGGCTCAGCTCTGAAAGAGGCTGCGTTATCAGTAATAATCTTTCTTGGGCAGCCGAATATTGTGATGAGGTCTTCCAGGAATCCAATGATTACCTTGTGGGAAGCACTCCTGGTGGGGATAGCTTCAATCCACTTAGTAGAGAAATCTATAGTAGTCAGGATCCATCTGTGTTGCCCACTGCAAGCAGGGTGGATTTATCTAATAAAATCTAGGCCCCATTGATTGAAAGGTCCTGAAACAACCACAGGCTTTAAAGGCAAAGACTTGAGTTGTTGTTTTCCTACAAATATTTTACATTTGATACAAGCTCTGACCTTTATGCAGATGTCAGTGAATATGGTGGGCTAGTAGTATCGAGACCTAAGGATTTTGTAGGCTGTATCTTTCCAGAAATGATGGCCTCCACATTGGCTATCGTGAAATTCAACCATGATCCTATCAGCCTCTTGTGGATTCATACATTTCAAAAGTACCCCCAGGGTATCTTTCCAATATAGAACTTGATCGACAAGGCAGTATCTGATTGCTTTGAGCTTCAGAGCTCTTTCCTTGTTTCTTTACAGGCCATTTGGAGGCCGCAAATCCTGCAGAAAATATATGACATCCTTATACCAGGGACATCGAGCCAACAGGGGTTCTACTTGAGGGTATATATCAGACAGTTGATCCTGCTGATTTTCTGAGCATTTATTGATGAAATCTACCCCCAAAGCTTTGCAATTTGCTTCAACCAACATCTTAGCTAAACCTTGACCTTTGATTAATTTGGTAGGCCTTATTTCTAAGTCAAACTCAAGGATTTTGGTTGTCCACTTACTCCTCCTTTCGTCTATGTCAGGCTGAATAAGAATGTCTTTAACAACAGCTGAGGGGACATAGGCAATGCTTTTTTTACTATAGGACATAGGTTCTAAAGGCTTTGAGAGCCTTTACCAGGGCATAGGCCTGCTTCTCCATAATGTCGTACCTGAGTTCGGCATCCCTCAGAGCTCTGCTAAAATATGCAATAGATTTCTCTAGCCTGGCCTCGTTTGACTGTAATAAAACAACAGCCACTGTGTTAGGTGAGGCAAAGGAGAAAATAAGGAAATCCTTTGAGTAATTGGGACTGATAAGCACAGGAGCTTCATTCAAGGCCTTCTTTATCTGCTCAAAGGAACTTCGCGACTCATAAGTCCACCTCACTTCATTTCCTTTCCTCAACATGGTTGTTATAAGTCTTACCCATTCAACAAAGTTAGAAACAAATCTCCTTAGAAAATCAATCTTACCAAGGAAAGATTGGACCTCCTTCCTGGATCTTGGGATTGATAAGGCCCGTATTGCCTCAACTCTGCTAGGATCGATCTTGACTCCTTCTGCTGATACTATGTGGCCTAGTAATTTTCCCTCCTTCATGGCGAACAAAGATTTCTTGGGATTCAATGAAATGCCAAAACTCTTGCATTTAAGGAAAACCTTCCTGAGGTGACAACAGTGTTCTTTATCAGATTTTGAAAAGACGGTTATGTCATCTAGATAGATGACCACAAACTTATCCTTTTCCCCAATGAAATCTATGTCCATGGCACGTTGAAACATTGCCCCTACATTCATCAATCCAAAAGGCATTTTAGCATACATGAAGGTGCCCCATGGAGTGGTAAATGTCGTATTTTCCCTGTCCTCAGGCAGAACAGAGATTTGATTGTAGCCAGAGAAGCCATCGATCATGGAAATCCTAGATGCTCCTATTACCCTCTGCAATATATGTTCCATTTTTGGTAAGGGGTAATTGTCCTTTCGTGAGCTCCTGTTCAGGTTTCTAAAGTCTACACAGAGTCTGATTTCTCCATTCTTCTTCCTTACTGGGACCAAGTTGGCCACCCACTTTGAATATCTCAGTGGCACAATGATCTAGGCCTGTAGCAGCTTCTTCACTTCCCTCTCCATGATAGGCAACAACATAGGATTGATCTTTCTTAGCTTCTGCCTAAACGGCTTTGTCTCCTTTTTCAACGGGATTTTATGCTCAATGACAGAAGTGTCATATGTTTTGAGATATTCATAGGTCCAGGAAAAAACATCAGCAAACTCCCTCAATAGTTCAGCGTATTCGACCCTCTTCTCCTTTGTCAGACTTCTGGACAATTTGACAAACTTGTGTTCATTCTCAGTGCCAATGTTGCACTGAGTTGTATCAGCGTCATCCTCTAAGATTTCCCCTTTTAATTCCACATCATTTCTATCAAAAATCCTTTCCAAAGGAACCAATCCCCTTGGAATATGATTGTTGGGCAGCTGCAAAATGTTACGCTCTGCAATCTTATTCAGAAAATTACCCCCATCAATATTTTCTTCAGAGACAGAGTCTTGGTCAATATGCATCTCTGAAAATTCTTCAATAGTCTCCAAGAATCTTTTGATCTCAAGATCATCCTCGAACACCTTCCAATTCTTGACATTTTCAGGTATGGAGGGCTTGTATTTTACTTCCACATCGTATCTGAATTTGGGTAGCAAGGGAACTTTGAAATTGCTTGCTGATGTAGCCAAGGAATCTGCCACTATGTTCTTCTCTCTTGGGACGAAAGAAATGTTAAATGTTGAGAAGAAACTGTCAATTAGGTCCCATACCTCATTTATGTAACTCCTGAGTTGAGGATTCTTAGCCTGATAAGCGTTTCTGATCTGCTGGACTACCAATTCTGCATCTCCGAACACTGCTACCTCCTGAATTCTCATTTCCTTTGTAGCTCTTAATCCTAGAATAAGAGCTTCATATTCTGCCACATTGTTGGTAGCTTCAAATTCTAGCTTGTATGACAGAGATATGGTTTCTTGAGCAGGTGACACAAAAAATACCCCAGAATCAACGCCTTCCCTGGAAGAGGCTCCATCAAAAAACATTTTCCAGACGGGGTTGATGGAGGGAGGAAATTCATGAGAAGTGGTGGGCTGCTTTCTTAGTTTTAGAGGAGACTCGGGAGCATTAGTGAGTTGTAGTAAACTAGAACCTAAATCAATTTCCAGGGGAAAATGGGATGGTTGGTAGGATTGGATTCATCACTGATTATATAGGCCAGCTGGGCTTCTCTGTATAGTCTCCTATGTTCCCCTCCAAATACTAGAATAGTAGCATAGGTTAGGTCCATCTGTAGAGTTCCCCCTAGTCTTTTTATCCAATATCTTGATAACAACATACCGAACTTGGGGGGGACATCATCCACTACAACATCCATGACCACACTTTTCATGGGAAATTGAAACAAGGTCACGACCAGGTCTTTGATGACTCCTAGACATTGGACTTTCCTAGAGTCAAAGGAATAGAGGTCATAATAGGATCTGGTGACTTCTAGTCCTAATTATTCCATGACAGTTTTGGGCATGAGGTTGTGGGAAGCCCCTAAATCCATCAAACAGTTGTGAAATACCTTGTCATGTATATTCAAAGATGTGTAGAAGGGAGGGTATGAATCATTCATGTCTTCTACCATAGGACCTAGAATAATTGCAGGCTTTTCATCTTGCAAATTGGTGGAGTCTGTGGGAAAGCATGAGGCTTCAGACTGTAATAGCTCATAGAAGCATTTTTTGAACTCTTCCTGTTTAATCAATTTGGTGAGGAGCATAGGGATTCTATTTTTTTTAATTTCATGCTCAAAGTTGAAAGAATATGTAAGCATTGGGATTTCCCTCACTTCGGGAACATGACTCTGGACCATTGGAGGGAGGGGTTGGGCCTTCTTACCTTTGTTGTTTTCTGCTACTTCACTATCATATTTCTCTGTTCTAGGGAACTTTTCAGGAACATCAGGTGCTACTATCTTTTTCTTGGACCACAGGTTATACTTGCCTTGGATGCTACTGGCCTTGTCTCCCTTGCTAAGTTCATTTAGCTGACTGTCCACGAGAGATTCCTCGTATGCTGATTGAGTGAGATGAGGAAAAGGAGGAGCATCTCCGAAGCAGTGGATTTCAGGATCAAGCCCATCTGCTCCCCCTTCTTCCTCATCGGCCACAAAATTATTTTGAAACGGGGCCTGAATTTTCTGGTCTTCTCTTTCTCTTCCCCTCAGGTCTCTTTGCATAGTCGGGGGAGAAATATTGTTTGGCTTCCTAAATCCTCCTTTGTTTTAAACATTTTGAGGACCTTTGTATGCTTGCCTCCCCCCCAACTTCATTCTTTCCATCTCTACAGACAGAGACTTCACCATCTTGGTCAGTTCATCCACTTGAGGGTGAGGCACCAAGGGGCCAGAAGTTGAGGCTTCATATCTTCCCTTTCTCCTATCTACATCAATCTTGTTTCTCAGCCTATCAGTTTCTAATACGTTAGATTCCACCTCTATGGCCGCATCTTGCATCTGAGATAGGGAGGTAGCTTTTATTTATCTTAATAGAAGACAGAAGTCCAAGTCGAATGCACTAGCATAAGAAATTTTGGCAGAGGCTTCTGAGGGCTTTATCTCAGCAGGAATCTTATTATACATCTTATTAAATCTTTTGGAGAAGTCAGAGATAGACTCTCCTTCCATCTTCTTCAAAGACCCGAACTCTATCATGTAATACATGAAATCCTTCTTATCTCCCCACTGCCTCAGGAAAGCACCATCTAGAGCTTCAATTCCAACAATAGATCTGGGGGTCAATCCCCTAAACTATTTCCTCACCTCACCATCCAGGCTCTGGACGAAGACTCTCATCCAGACATCTTAATTTTCAATGTTCAGGTTGTCTGCATAACTGTAAAAAGAAGCCAGGTGCTCTTTCGCAGTTATGTCCCCTTCGTCAGTGAACTTGGGCATATACTTCAGGTAATCTCCACACTACTACATATTGTAAAATTTCGACGTTTTATTTGCGGCGTTATGGACAAAATTGTCCATATTGTCGCAAAATAGAGGAAATTTATAAAAAAAAAAATCATGTTGCCCGATAACGTCGCTCTTGCCACGTTGACGTCTCTCTTGCCATGTTAACGTCAATATTGCCACGTTAACGTCGCTCTTGCCACATTTTCCACTGGAACGTCGCTCTTGCCACGTTTTCCACTGAAACGTCTCTCTTGCCACGTTTGTGAAGATGTATGTCACAATTGCCACGTTAACGTCGGTCTTGCCACATTAATGTCACTCTTGCCACATTTTCCACTGGAACGTCTCTCTTGCCACGTTTTTGAAAATGTATGTCATAATTGCGACGTTTTGGAAACTAGGTTTTCACCTCCAACGGTCACCTTAGTATGTTCACCAAGTCAAAATAACAACGATCACTTAGGACTTTTTTACGTTGGAATTGCGACGTTACAAAATCTATAAATATGTTCCATTTGATGGATGTTGCGACAAGTTTGCTATAATAACGATGCTTCAAAAAGGGTTTGCGGGTCTTCTCGACGAACAAAAAATAGATATTTGTTTCAGTATAAGTCTGTGGGGAAGAATGTCAGAAAACATTATAACTGGGAAAAGAATTAAAGAGGGTGAAAAAGGTGACGGTAAATGTTATTTCCCTTGCAAAAATTGTTGTACTAGACGTCCCGAAAGAGTTTTAATAGCAACAGCTACAAAACATTGTAGAATATATGGGCACATGGATGGGGGATCAAATGAATATCGTCCAATGGTATATACATTCATTATCTGTTTTAATATTTATTATAATCTCAAATTTTATAATGTTTTATACATGCACTAATTTTTCATGATTGTTTGTAATTATAAAGTTAGATTTTCCCCCTAACTTTATGCACAAAGCACCAAGTAGTAGCAGAAATGATAATGTTTTATACATGCACTAATTTTTCATGATTGTTTGTAATTATAAAGTTAGATTTTCCCCTCTAACTTTCTGCAGAAAGCACCAAGTAGTAGCAGAAATGATGTTAGAAGAAGATGAAGAAATTAAAGCGTATAATGAAGATCAAGTTAATGATTCCATGGAAGTAGATGACAATAATAAAACAGTTCGTTGATAGACATAAATCAGATTCAAGACTTATTCATCATCCAGATGAGGATCATGGGGATAGTAGGGATGGTATTTATGATGAACCTTGATTGAAAAGGCAAATAAATGAATTTATGCTAGGTCAAGAGCAAATATTATCTCCACTACATTGTTGCTGGTGAATTTGAAAGTTACGTATCATTTGTCTAACACTTGTATGACACAGATCCTGCTGCATGTAGTTACTTTGCATCTACATGTTGCTGACTATTCCCTACTTTTTTAGTGTTAATTAATGTGTGTAAAAAAAATGCAATATTAATTTACAATCCCTATTCTTACATTAACTATTTATTTTTTATGTTTTAGATTGTTAGTGAATTTTTGTTACCATCACAACATTTTACCTCACACATATCGAGATTTGTATGCCATTATGAAAGACATTGTAATTGAGTATCAAAGTATAGATGCATGTCCCGGTGATCATATTATATATTATAGACAACATGCATCGTTCAGAATACAATCATATGTGGTATCAGTAGATAATGAACCAATCAAGTAACAAAAATGGTCCCCAGTGCCCTTTTTCACATATTCCCATAATTCCACGCTAAGCAACATTGTTCAAAATAAAGCATAGAACGGTTTATGGATTACCATGCACCTAAAGAAAATTGAAGATGGTGTTCTTCAATGCCCGCAGATGAAGTGCATTTAAGGAAATTGTTGCAAATGTGGAATTATAGGAATATAACAAAGAACCTTGTAATGTTAGGCTTTCATTGGCATTTGATGATGTCAATCCATTTGGAGAACTTCGTCCGCTTTTACTCGGGCAGGGTTCTATTTTTTATCAACAATAACATTCCTCCTTGGATGTCACACAGGAGCACATAATGTTGACAATGATTATTCTAGGTAGAGGGAGCTCGTGGAGGGCACCTCCTCGCTGAGGGAGAGACTGAGGGAGCTCACGGAGGGCACTGCCAGAGAGGGAGAGGGAGAGACTCAGGGCACTGCAGAGGGAGCCTCACGAGGAAACCCCAGGAGAGGGAGCTCGCGAAAAAAATGGTAAGTGACATATCCCCTATATTTTTCTTTAATGACCAACCTATTACATTTAGAGAGCCTATGAAATCAACAAATGAGACATCAAGCTCTAACCCATCAAACAATTTATCAGTACCCAAAGAGTCAAATCTTCTACAATACTCAGAGTGCAATCTACTGTCAGCATTTATGCCAAGAAGTAAATCCCTCTCAAGATATTCCCTTCATCAGTGATTCCCTTCATCAATGACAACTTCATTTGCCACAATTCCCTTCTTCATCGATTCCCTTAAAATCTTGTACAATTCTTTCACCCTCCTTTCTTTGCATAATAGATCAAGGACTACTTAACAACTAGAGGCAGTTGGCAACATGGATTTGACCTCCATTTCATTGTAAAGCATTAAAGCTCCATCTGTGTCCCTTTCTTGCTAAGTCTATAGATAAGCGAGCGATACATTTCCAGCGTTGGTAAGAAACCCTTACCTTGCATTTCATAATGTAATTTTAAGGCTCCCTTTATGCATCCTCTTTCACAATTTGAAATTATCATCTTGCTGTAAATCTAGGCATTATGAACTAAACCTTTCTCTAGCATTAGTTTAAAAATATTCCTTACCTTTTCCAAACTGCCTTTCTTACAAAGACCATTTAAAGACCATTTATAAGGGTGCTAAAACTTTCAATAACGGGTAGGAAGCCCATTTTCTACATTCTAAAATGCAGTTTTAATGCCATATCTACCTTTCCTCCTTTGCAAAGTCCACCAATGACAACACTGTATGTAGAAGCATTAGGTGAAACACCTTTCTCCTCCATTCTTTCATACAAATACATAACAAAATCTGCATGTTCCTTGCACACAATATGAATCAGCATATTGCAAGTTATGACATTAGAAGCCAGATTTTTTACAAAGATGCTATTCATAGTTCATTAGCCTCCTGCTTTTTGTAATTTTGTAAGAGTCCTCTGATGAGTGATATGTAAATGGTAATACTTGGGAAAATGCCTTTCCTTTTATTTGATTGTAGAATTTCATACCAATATCAAATTTCGACTGCTTGCAAAATCCGTTGATAACAGTGTCATAGATAGAGTCGTCTGGCACAATTCCAAAACCTATCATGTTATCAATAAGTTCGGAGGCTTCCCTCAGACATTTCCTCACTGAATGTGCCTTGCTAATCGCACATGGAAGAGTACTTTTGGTTTTGTTTCAACTTACCATGTATGATACCCTAGTTCAATAGGAAGCGGGCAATAATTGTGCTTCATTTAACAAAAGTGGATTATATAGAAGTTTGTTCAAATAGTTGTGAGGTCGTTTAGTTTTGCAAGTCGTTAGCAGAGTTGGGTGATATGGAGTTGGAGCCAACAATTGTGTATTGTGATAATCAAAGTTATATCAAACTCTCTAAGAATTTTTATTAGGAACTAAACCTTTCTCTAGCATTAGCTTAAAAATATTGTTTACCTTTTCCAAACTACCTTGATTGCAAAGACCATTTATAAGGGTACTGAAACTTTCAATAACAGGCATGAAGCCCATTTTCTGCATTCTAAAATGCAACTTTAATTCCATATCTACCTTCCTTCTTTGCAAAGTCCACCAATGACAACACTATATGTAGAAGCATTAGGTGAAACACCTTTCTCCTCCATTCTGTCATACAAATACATAGCAAAATCTGCATCTTCTTGCACAAACAATGAATCAACACATTGCAAGTTCTACATCGTATTAGATTTTTACAAAGATGCTATTCAAAAGTTCATTAGCCTCCTGCTTTTTGCAATTTTGTAAGAGTCCTCTCATGAGTGATATGTAACCGGTAATACTTGGGAAAATGCCTTCTTTTTTATTTGATTGTAGAATTTCATACCAATATCAAATTTCGACTGCTTGCAAAATCCGTTGATAACAGTGTCATAGATAGAGTCGTCTGGCACAATTCCAAAGCCTATCATGTTATCAAAGGCCTGGAGGCTTCTTGTATATTTCCTACCTGAGAATGTGCCTTAAGCATTGTCCTGTAGGTAATCACATCTCGAACAAAACCCCTTTGTCCAAGTCTTTAATGAGATTGCTTGCAATCGATATCATACCTCTCTTACAAAAGGCATTGATAATTGAATTGTAATTAGAAATGTTGGGCATAACACCACTTCTTCTCAGTTCTTCCCAAAGTACCAAAGCCTCCCTCTATCTTACTCCTCGGCGACAGTATTCACCAATAAGCGTACAGTAAGTAATAACATTAAATTACTTTTTCTAGTTACTTTGATAGGTCAAATAAAGTCCACTGGCCACCATTAGAATGGCTCCTTGACCACGATGGGTTACAAACATTTAATCCTATGAAAATAATTGTCCAACACATTATAAGACATCACACTACTGTGTATATTCTATATCATCCAAGAAAAGTTACTACCTAGCCTCTCATGCACATTCACCTTCCATAATAGCCTGACATAATTCCCACCTAGCCATCATGGATTCCCATAATACCTATTGTTCATCCAACAATAATATCTAAATGATAACTTTTTCCATGGATTATATTATATAAAATGTCCCATAAATCAAATAATACTCCTTTGTTATGCATACTACTAAATCCCTTTACTTCCATTTGTCATCATATTCTGGGACTTATGTGGAACTAAGTAATTCGATGACTTCTACAAAGAATTCATGCAACACTTCTATGCCAAATATATCATCGCTGGGTAGTTCATTAACTATATTAGTGGATTCCCATTCTAGATCTAGGAGAGATGACATAGATCCACATTCTTCTTTCTTAAGGTCCGACTTAACCATGACCTGGAGCTCGAACTTCTTGAACAATAGTAACCAATGGTATATCTAACCTTCCAATGCTGACTTGTTCACCAAATATTTTAGTGAAAAGTGATATGTAGGGTGACCTAGGAGATAATATATAAAATTCTAGAGGGTATACATCAGGGTCAACCCTTATGGTAATTTTCTACATGTATCTTGTTCAGCCCGACCACTTAATCCAGAGGGTTGGCTAGAGCTTGGGTGTCGAAATTAATCTATTTAATGTAGTCTCGTAGCTCTTCTATGGGTTTCTCTCATTGCTTAGATAGAATGGAGGGGGAAATTCACTAAGGGATTGAATAGTATGAGGCTTCTTCTATGGGTTTTTCCCCTGCAAATATTTATTCATAGAACCCAACATTGATTGAGATCATGGCTGAAGAAGGTGGCATCATGTGAGATATTGGTAATGAGTATTGATGAGAGAGAATCTTGGGATTCATCCTATTATCTGCAGTATCATTAGAAGAAATTTTACCTACAAGATTATTATTGAAGCCAAATCCAGACCTAATCTTAACCTTCTCCTTATGAAGGTAGCAGTCAGACTGTTTCCTTGTGTTTCTAGCAAGGGTGCACCATCATCCAGAGGGAGGTTCGACCTAGCTTATCCCGAAAATATCTCGGGCTATCCACTGTACTTTACCAGCTTTTGCAAGGGCAGGACCATCACTTTGAGGGATTTTCTAGAGGGCCATCATCATTCTACATTTGTCACAGATTAGGACGCCTTGGTTTTCATAAGAGATGTCCCGATTCAAAGAAACTCATATCTAGGGATATTTGCTTGATATCTAAGTCCAAAACTTCTCCCACGAGATTATCATATGCCGATCTATATTCCGGTGAGTTTCAGAGTATCTGAGGCTTCCATCAAATGTAATGAACCAACTAGGGTTTCAAACATCCAAGTGCACCATTCAGTGGAGGAATTCAGATCTACTGGGTTTGAGAGTGGATTTGGAATTTGGACATCCGGGTTGTCCCATGCTGTCTCGCATCTATCATTTGCCATTTCCTCGTGATGATTGGACACTTTTGCAGCGGTGGCTGCACTATTGAGGGCTTCATCATTCTAGCATGACGTGGCACTTTCCATCTTGGAGATTGAGCATTAGTACAACTCAAATCTACTTGATTCTAAAATATTCATTGCAGTTTCCACTTTGGAGGCTTATTTTGTATTGTCGGAGCATTTTGTAGCAGCTCATATCTATTGCTTGTACTCTAATTATCTAAGTGCTGCCAGATCGGCCATCTATTGTATTGATCTTACATTGCTCATAACAAAAAAGGTCGATCTTTGCTTGTGCTTCTACATCTTGAATATATTATGATCTCCAAAGGTTGGATGAATCTTGTATAAATTAGTAGTTGTTAGTGATTTCAAGAAAGAACTTGGTTTGGGATCATTACAACCTACTTCTATGAACCACGTGGTAGGTTTGCCACAATGAACTCAAGCTATGTAAATTGTCGAGCAACTCAATTGCTTAAATTGTTGATCATTAAATTATCAATCAAAGAGATCATAAGCTTGTGAGACACTAACACTGTATGTGCAAGACTAGGCATCTAAACTAATATTCCTAAATTCAAAATGCAATTCACTAAATAAATCATTTCTAGGAGTCAAGACTTCTAATAACTCTAGATCTTTACCAAGCATAAACCTAATCTATAAATATTATGGTTGTAGATTAGAGTCTCATGGATTCACAACTCTTTCAAGATCTCAAGGTTAACAACTTCCTAAAATTTTTGGAAACAAACCACACAAGGCCATTGACACACTTGGACAAGCATGGAAATAAAGTAAAGGCATACGAAAATTAAGTAATAAAATCTTCAAAGAAAAAGCAAACAATTTAAACCATCACACAATTCTTTGTGGAAAAGAAACACACCATACTTGTATTTAATGAAGAGAGCTAACTACAAGATAAAATTACATAAGTAAATAAAGAACCACCATGCTCTCATGGAGGGAGCTCTTTTTCCTAAGAATTCATGGCGTGGAATTAAACTACGACATCATAAAATTTAATCAAATCACAAAACACAATAAAATTACATACTTACAATCCATATAAGAGAAGATCATGAAATGTTTTATTCAATTCATCATGAATTAGACATTTGTTCCAAGAGTCCTTCACTATTGGAATATAATATATACTGGTCCAAGATGGTTATGGAGAGCACGAGGGGTTATGATTCAAATCATAAGGGAAGAGGAAAGGGACCTATGAGAAAAAAAATCCTCTATTTCCATTAGTTAGCCTTAGATCTCATATTTTTTCCACCACGTATCTTGAATGAAGCCCTCTGCTTCCACTAACTTATTAAACCAATCATTGGATGAATGTAGAGGTTGGTGGGAGGAGTCCGATCATGTAGTTATGAAAATGTGGGCTGAGTATAATCATTATGGGTAGTGTAAGAGTACTCCATTCCTCCCGTCATAAGCAATGCCAACCATAATCCCTTGGTTCTCTAATTTTTTCATTTATTCATAATTCTATCATTCTCGTGTTCATGCGAGAGACTTCTCGTGTTGTGTCCTCCTTGTTAATGACCATCCAATATAAAATTAATCATAATTGCATTGTGAAAGAGTTAGTTGTATACCTTGGATGATAAATAAATGGATGGAAGATAGTATAGAGGTTGGAATAATTAGGAATACCTCACCCAATGTGTAATCATTTCTCTTTGGATGCTCGAGATCCAAGTACTATTCTTTTAGGCAATTCCCATAAATCATTCAACATGTTGAGTTCAATTCCCATAAAACATTCAACAGATTGGGTTCATTTTTCCCACAACAAAGAGCATTGGATTGAAGAATATCCTTGAGAGATCATTGAACAAAGAAAGGGAAGATTTTCCCTTGGGGTCAGAGTAGGTAGTGGGAAGAGAGTGCACCATGGTCGGTGATGGTTGGTTGAGATGCCTAGAATTCTTTTTAATGAGTAGATTGGAAATTAATGTTATTTCCATGCTATGGAAATTTATATAATCACATGCTCTACATGTTATGATTAATTATGAACATGGGAAATTAGATGCCATGAAATATGTTAAACGAGGGCCTATTTAAATTCTACTACATTCTATTAATTCACACAAAGCATGCATTTTATTTAATTTTGGTCATCCCTTAGAGATTTTCTTTATTGGGATTGTGGAGATATGGCTTATGAGGGTCGAAATTTGAAAGCCCAACTTAGTGTCTATTTGTCCCATGGTTAGGAATGTTGGGTACGGATGCCACATGAGTTTTCCTCATTGATTTGGGCTCAATGTTAGGAAAATTTTGAGTGCATCATGGAAAGATTTAACTCCCCAAATTGTTGCTTCTTCCAAAAACACTATGTTGTTTACACATTGCAAATGTGACAATGGACATTCTACCTCTTATGGTAGTTTGGTGTCTTTATACAATTTTGTAGCTTGAAAGCATTTATCACCTTGCCTAGTCCTTCTACTATTTTAAAGAATCAACATGGGGATGAAAGGTTGCCTTAATTGATTAATTTTTGGGGTTGAAAGGGACTAACTGGAGAATCAATTTTACTAAATGATTCTCGGTAAAAACTAAGGAAATGTCACTTCAAATTCATTGAACCCAAAGGCTCTTTGAAGTTGACTTATAAAGGTCCAATCATTGTGTCACACACCTTAGACTTGTCTAATTTTTTTGTATCATACCACCTTTTTTTTATGTTCTTGCATTGAGTGTAGTGACTCTTCACTGATAATGATCCTATCTAAAATTTGTTTTCTCGTAACAAAACTATTATCTCTTGTGATATTATTTAGAAGATGATATCTTTGAGTTTAGTGACCACTATTTTTGAAAGTGTTTTGTAGTCATTAGTCTTTTCCAAGGAAAAGCTCAAGTGAAACCATCTAAATGGATGCTTCCTCACATTCGTGAATGACATCCCTAAAAAACCTATTAGCATAGTAATGTGCCTAATCCAAGAGGATTTGAACTAGACACCTAGAGAGAATTATCCAAATACTCAACAACACCGATGACAACAAATTAAACAATTCCCTCGACCTTTTAGATATTATTGTTACATATAATCATTGAACAATATTTATCAACTATTAACACTTTTTCCTCCTAGGAGATAAGAACGATAAATGTAGTGTCTATTTGTGCTCTTTCAAAGATCTTCCCCAAGATAAAGTCCCAATTATTATGTCACACGCCTTAGACTCATGTCTAATTTTACTATCACACCACCTTTTTTTATGTTCTCATATGAGTGTAATGATTCTATGTAAAATTTGTGTGATTGTAACAAAATTACTATTCTCTTGTGATATTATTTGGAGATGATCACTTTAAGTTTATTGGTCATTACTTTTGAAAGTGTTTTACAGTCATTGGTTTTTTCTCCAAAAATATCTTCATAAGAGACTAAAGAGATGCTTCTCCACATTTATGAATGACATCCCTAATAAACCAATTAACATAGTAATGTTTATCCGTGGAGGATTGGAACTGAACACTTATTAAAACGAATTAATCAAATAATTTATACAACATTGACAACAACAAATTAAACATTTTCCTTAATCTATATTATAAATACTATTACATATAATCATCAAACAATATTTATCAATTATTAACAACTTTTCCAAAACAAGAGTGATAAAGATAGCGTCTATTTAACTCTATGTGATACCACAATTGGTGAGAGGTAGACACATAAGCCTTGTGTCCCTGGATTACGGCTTAACATCCTTACGATCCACAAAACTTTGAAAAGTATTGGTAAGTTTCCTGGACAACAATTTACATTTTAACCATGTTATTGCAATGTTAGATTACTTCATATGTTATTAAGGAATAAAATGATGATAATAATATTAATATATGTTATGAGAGAAGATGATGAAATAATAATAATTGTTACTTAGAATTTAAATTCTCCCTTCACTTTTGTTTTTCTTTGTTTTCCCTCCTTCACTTCTTCAAACTCTATTCTCGCCTCCATTCCATTCCATTTCAATTTACACTTCCATTCCCATCTTTTCTTCATACCACGTCCCCAGATCGAATCACACTACTGCCGACCGGTCGCTATTCCTGCTCCATTTTGTGCCATATTGTAGGTAACAAAGGACTATGGAGAAGGAATGATTACCCCAAAACCTGAGGCTATGTCGCAAATCCTTCTCACTTCTGAGCCATTTGATATAGTTGCATGTCATGACCCAACCCGTAGGGAGAAGCAACACAGATTCACGTGAAACATCTCCTCGCACACTGCTACTCTGCTAAGATTTTGTTTTTCATCGTGGTTTGTCTTTTGTTTTAAAAGCTAATTTTTGCACCAAGAGTTGCCCGTGGCCATGGCCGTTGTCTTTAAGATTCTGCAGTTTTACTGTTTGTTTCAAGTTTATATAAACTTGATCTGATTGGATGGTACATATTTTTCGCCAACGATGGAAAGATGAAGCTCAAGGCAATGATTCCAACGAGTATGGATGGTGAAGTTATCTCTGGCAAGCTACAAAATTTAGGGCTCATTCGTATTGTTGATTACACTTGCAACAACATTCAGAATCAAAGGTGCCCTTTAATGCCACCCCTTCACATTAACTACATCTCCGTGAGATTCCCAGTTGAAGCCGCTATTCTAATAGGCCTTGTGTGTTTATTTTTGTGCATGCTGCCCAAATCTCTAACTAGCATATCCTCCAGCAAAATGAGAGTAACGGGTATTTTGTTTTGTTTCTTTGTTCCTATTCATTTATATGCATCAGTTCTATGCTTAGGTTAGTATGTGTATGGAACACCTTCATTGTCTCATCCTTTTAATCTTGTTTAAAAAGTATTCAATAAATGATGAAGGGGAAATTAGATTTATATTAGTTTTCATCTAATGCACGCACTCCAATGGCGTGATTGGGAATGTCACGCAGAGTTTACCCTTAGTTTCTCTCAATCCTTATCAACGGAATTGGACTATTAAGGTCCGAATCACCAACAAGGGACCTTTGCGAACATTCCGTAATTCCAGGGGTGAAGGCAATGTCTTCAATGTGGAGCTTTCATCACGAAGATGTAAGGCTGTTGAATGATTTTTATCTTCAATTTTAATTCAAATCTTCAAATATCTAACCATTTCAAATTTAATGTATGCCAGCATAATAAAGGTTTAAGATGGTAAGGATGTTCCATTATCTTGGTTTCCACCTGATTGTTTTTCATACTGTGTTGCAGGGCACTCAAATTCAGGCAACTATGTTTAACGAAGCTGCTGATAAGTTCTGGAATAAGTTTGAATTGGGAAAGGTCTATTATATCTCAAAAAGGAACCCTTCGGGTTGCAAATAAACAATTCAAAACAATAGCAAATGATTATGAGATGACCTTTCATGCAAATTCAGAAGTTGAAGAAGCAGTTGAGGAAGGAACCCATATTCCATAATTCAAGTATAACTTTGTCAAGGTTGATGAGCTTAGTCCATATGTCAATTCAAGGGATCTTGTTGGTGAGTGTCCTTTGTCTTAAATAGTAAAAATCTTAGTTTGGTAATTGGTCATTTCACTTTCATCTCTATCTTCCATCACACATTGAATTGTCTCACCGTGTGATTTTCTACGATGTCATTGAGTTGTTCACAGAGTAATACCTGGGCCTCTAAGATCAAAGCGGAAGATCAAAACGAAGAAATTCCCCAAGTGTGACATTACAATTGCATATGAAAGGTGAGGTGTACTGTTATTTTCTCTATTGATCATGTTCAATAAGAATTGTAAGAGTTTAAAAATAAAAAGTTTGTTAATCAAGTGTTTATGATGAGAGAATTATAATAATGGCCAAGACAGTTCATGAATATTGCATGCCACAACTAAGAAATTCATGATCAGTTTGTGTTATTTTCTTCCCACATTATGTTTGTAAATAGCTCAGCTCAGATTTCTTAAGCACTTAACCCGAGGTCAGTTATAGTCCCCTACAAAGCAACTTGAGTTTTGTTTGTGGGTTATTTGAATCCAACTGCAACAAGAAGATAGTGGTAGTGAGTCTATGAAATGATCTTGCAAAGAAAGAAGTACAAGAGTTTCATTTGACAATGCCTATAATGGACCTATAATAGCAATAAGGGCGGTCAAGGTCAGTGATTTCTCGGGTATGTCAGGCCTTACCTAATTGGTTTTGCAGCAATAGTATTGGTGAGCTCTTTAGGATGTCACAATAGTTGATTAATACAATAGTTTTTATTGGCTTTTGCATGAGTATCTTTATCTACTACAGGAAGAAGTACTCTAATGATAAACCCATATCTCCCCGTTGCTCAAAAGCTTCACTCCTGGTAAGCATTCATAACCATATTGAACCTTGTTGTATGGCTTTCTTTTATATTTTACTATCATCTGCCTAGTAAACACATCCATGGAATCCTTCATACTCTATTACTTGTAGGAAGCATTTACCTGATGCAGCACCTAATTCTATGGCATCCGTTGGATCCACTCTTCCTGGCGTAACTCTAAGGGTTGGTTCCAGATCCTTATATTCCGAGCGTGCATTTCTTTCAACCATTTCTCTCTGTTTTCAAGTACTGTTTTGAAAAATCTTCATATTGTTCCGCTTTAGAAGAAACTATGCACAATCACATTATCAACTTTATTATAAGACCTTTTCAATTTTTTAACCCATATTGATATTCCTCAATATTTTCTTGAATTATTCCAGGAAGGTAAAGAACAAGCACTATACTTTGATTTCCATGTCTTGGATGCCCAAAGAAGGAGGCATTATGTGCGAGGTTGTAGGTGTAGGTTCTTGGTTCAGTATGACAATGACCAGCCTGAGGTATATTTTTCATGCACTTTATGGAGTAGGATTTATTTTCTCAATTGCATGCAGATGCCAAGGTCTCTATCCCCAAGACGTGTTTATATTATTAGCATTAAAACAAAAAGGTCAATTTAATGAATAATTATAGTAGTAATTTCCTATTAAACTTCATCGATAACTAACAAGGGGTCTAGATTAAACCAAAAAACCCCTAAAAAAGAAGTAGGGTCATACTCTTTTGAATTGAAGTCAAATGCCAACTGCAAACCTTCCAATTCAGAGAAAAAAAAAGGATAAAGGTATCCACTTACCCATAAATCCATAAATTAAGAGGATCCATATCATCATTGAAATTCCCAAACCAAAAAACCATCAGTCTTAACCTCAAACTTGTATTCCTGGAATGTTGCATGGATAAATACAACCACAATGTCATAGTCCCACAACAATTGTGCCAAATACTATGGATAGGTTCATAGGCATGTAAGGAAATGAAATAAAATCCCTAAGGGGATAGTGAAACTAGTAATAATGTGAAAATACTTTTTCGATCGAGGGAGAGGTCACGAGTTCAAGCTTTGTGTCCACTTATTTGAAATCTACATGATTTGATAGTAGGCCTTACCACTAATGACTATATCTCCTCTTTTTTTTTTTTCTTAAGTATCTTCATTAATGAAATTATCCACATTGAGATTATATTTTTGTAGACCACACATAAAATTTCACATTGAAGATTAATATTATCACTTGCCTAATCTTTTTCAAACACTAATGTCAATCGAGAATCAACACTAATGCCCACCTAGAATCAAGAAGATTAGTGCCCAATGATTTTAACTTTTTCAAACTTTTAACTTTTTCAAACACTGATGCCAAACTATAATCAAGAAGATTAATTCCCAATGATTTTAACTGATAAAAAAACACACTTAAATTAATGACCAAAAAATTAGAAGAATCCCACACTTAAATTAATGACCTTGGATACATGCATGAACATGGAGAGGGCCTTCCTTTTGATTTGCACTTGGAAAAACGATATTATGATCAAGCTTTAGAAACTGATTCAGATGCCAAGTTGCCTGTGATGCTTTCACTTCTGAGTGTATGGATTAGAAATAACTATGGTGGCAACTATCTGGTAAGATTTGTTAATGCTTTTTGTTGGTTTACTTCCTACTCATCAATTAGATAACATGAATGTGATGATATGTTTGAGTGCTGGATATTTCACACAAGTTATTTTATAGGGAATCAATGTTTTGTCAAGCTAATGATGTGAAATGATTTTTACATGGATGGTATCTTTATGTGAACTTGAATCTGAATAGGATGTGTGAACTCTGTAGGTGACACTAGTTGATTCTCTCCCTGAAATAAACTTCCATTTCCTAAAACTTCCATGGAACCATTTCGTCTTATATGCCAAAGATAACCAATGAACTTGCAATCAAGGAAAATATGTCTAAACTGATGTTATTAAACCACAAGGACAACAAGGTTGAGTTGATCCAACGAGTTATTTAACCAATGAGAAGAGGGCAGATCTGAAACAACTATGCAATGAAAGCAAGCATATACCATAGACCATTCACATGTGCTAATATCCAATAAGTATATCCATAGGTCAATGCTGTAATAAAAGATGTCAAACTGTGTAACAAGACAACAAGTAAAGCATGTGCCAACAATCATATATTAATGGTCAGATTGCAAGGACAGTGATATTCTTTATGCCATATACCACCAAATGCTATAACAAGTGCCTTCAAATTATGTTACAAAGGAAGCATCTGTGGATATATCTCATCTTCAGAACAATTCTTTTATAATTGTTGAATGAGTATAGAATATTGTCTTGTGATGAGAATATCTGGCACTTACCATTCATTTCAAGGGAAAGAGCCTAAAGGAGCCTTTAGACTGGACATATACAGCCATAAATATGCCTCTACCTCTGCTAAGATCAAATAATGGCGAAGGTTGTCACCAATGTAATGAACCCACACCTCTATACTACTAAAGCTAATTCACTGATTTAGGCTTGAAAATACTTGAAACAAAATCAGCCTCAACACCTATACCAATGACATACTGGGAAATGATTTATCGACTGCTGTCATATGTTCGTCCTTTGCTAGTACAAAAGTCATAATCAGATGTGCAGCATCAGACTAGTCAATAGATGTATCGTGACATTTTTTAAGTACAGACAGAGCAGCATATGACACCCCTCTGTCTTGTGTAACCAATTGATCTGAACAGGAGACCAAAATATTCTATGTAAAATTATCTCCAAGATTCCAAACTGACTAGCAAAAGTTCATAATCTTGGGTCCCGACTGCTATTGAATTTCCTAAAGAAATCCCCCTTCCTTACTTCTTGTTCTCTAAATTTTGCAAGAGAAACAGAGTCAATAGTAAGTGCAGCAACCTAGTCTTCTGCCAGTTGTAGATAACCTTTGAAAATTTTACCTTATGTTGG